>SNQJ01S0052670.1:139727-152141 GCA_010110895.2 Picea sitchensis | reverse complement strand
GATTATATAATCGACTAAAAGATTCGCCAAAAAACTATATATACATATTATATTATTGATAAAATAACCTTCAATTTTTCCTATGTATCATGGGGATTCGCCCAATTATTATACATATAAATTTAGAGGGGTTTCTTAAAATCACCCCTGATGAGTACCTACTATAAAACTTTCACAAAATACTAGATACTCAATATTCTCAATAGGTGCTAATAGGAGGCCCTTGCTCTCTTATTTATATTTTCCAAGTAGCTTCCTCAAGGGGTTATCTTCTATCTAACCTTACCCAACTTCCTTCTTTTAGGGCTAACCCACTTCTAACCACTTTTTCCACTTACAACCACTCTATCCACAAATAGTAAACTCGCCACTTCTAGTTTCAAGTAATTTATTTTTAATTTTTTTTTTTGCAACAACTTAACTCACGATTAACTCCTAGTTACAACCATTTTGGCTCGTAAACTTATTCTAGGAGATTCTAGGGGATTATAGATAACTAATGAGGGTTCTCCAACTTTACAAGGACATAAATCTCTACCTGTGATCAGTTATGTGACATTCCACAAATCACTGGAAATGACATGACATGTACTATCCATCTAGAATAGTCTCACCTACAAATTCGTTGATCTTCATTACATTATTCCTCAACCAAACTTGGGTTCCTTACCCATACCTCTAGAGACAGCAGAATGTGCTGCCGAACATACTCAAGGGTTGACATCAATATCTAAGGGTTGACATAATTCACAATATCATTCTCCAAGGGTTGACATCAATGAAAACCAACTATCCAAACCAACTGTCCAAAAATACCCCACTTTGGCATTGATGGCAACCCCAACATTGATGACAACACTTAGTCATGACAACACATATGATCATACTCCTCATCAATGTTTATATCTTCCCCCCTTTGACATCAATGGAAAAGGGTATCTCTCCTTGGGGTTTCTCCCCCTTACTAAACTCTCCTTGGGGCTTCTCCCCCTATTTTCACTTTCCTTTTGGATGCTCAACCTGTCTGCACTGTCCTTGGGGTTGTTCCACCTATATTCATGCCTCTGATTACTCTCTCTCTCTCTCTCCCTTTGAAAAAGGATTAACTCCCCCTGTCGATATGACACTGTACCTTCTCTAAAAAATCCTGGTTAAAATAATAGTTCCCCCTGTGGTTGTGTGTCCGTGTCTATATGCTACTAATATTCCTTTATGAATCTTTCTCTCTCTAATGACTTCTCTACATGTTTCTGTGTAGATCAATATAGGTCTTCCTATACCTTCTTCCTTTTGGAGTTATTTTCCATTGGTGCTTCCTTGTGTAATCAACTGACACATATAAAAATAATTCAAGAATAAGCATTCAAATATTCATGTATCATGGTAATATTAATTTATCTCTGAACCACTCTCTGAATCAATCTATGAACCAATTTCTGAATACATGCTTTCATCCATTGTCATATATTTTTCCAAACCTGCTAAGTGTTCTTACAATAAATCTCTATCCATATTGTCCAAGACTCTGCTACTCAACTGTCCAGAATGTTGAACCATATGTATTAGCTACTGCATAGACTCCCCTTGTCTAATATTCATATTACCTGGGAGTCTCCAAGCCAAATGGATCAGAACAATAACTACTCTCATGTAGTGTAATACTCCTCTTCTTCTGTGAATACATCTTCCTTTTCATTTTCTTCTTGAATTCTGTCATCATCCCGAGATTTGACATCTTCTTCATCTTCTACTTGAGTTCCGTCACTTTCCTCTTTTCCTATAAATTCATCATGATCTTGTGCTACTGCAAATCCTGAAAGTACGATTCCTTGGACCTGTTCTTCATTTACCTTCTCCTCTTATTTTTCACTTCTTCTCCAAACCTGCTTGTGTCTCTCATCAATCTTTTATTTCATGGGATGCTTTATCACACTTCTACAATTTCGAGTTATGTGTCCATAGTTGTGGCATTTGTAACATTCAATATTTTTTAGGGTCACATAAGCATTTATTGCCTGATTATTTCTTTGATAATCCCTACAATCTACAACCTTATGCCCAAAGTTAGTATAATAAAAACAATGACCATAAAATAAATTTACATATCTAGGAGTTAATGATTTTCCTTGTGGTGTAGTCCTTCTATAATTTTTCCTTGTCTGATCAAGATCTTCTCTTTGGTTGTTTCTTTCACAATGATTGAAGCTTCCTTGCTGCTTGAATGTAGAGGGTGTTTTGTACTCATTCATTTCTGATTCCTCTTGACCATGCTTCCTTTCTTTGAGAAATTCTGCATAAATATTTTGTTCTATTGATTTTGTCATGGAGCTTGAGCCTTTCTCTCTCTGCATTTAGTTGTATCCTAGTCTAGATATGTCATAGTATTCCCTTTGATTGTAGATGATCTTATCCAATGTCTTGGTGCTATCTTTATGCATGTACTTCTTCTGAAGATATTTTCTTAGAGTGAATGCTTCTACTTCCAACCTTTCAATCATCTTCTCCTTTTCTGCTAGATGACTTCTGAGTATTTATTCAATCCTTATATCCTCTTCTACTTGGACTTTCAACTTCGTAATTATCTGGTTGACTTCCTCTGAGTTGAGATTCTAAGTTCCTTTTAGTTCTTTCTTGAGTGACTTGTTTTTCTTTCTTTCTTTCCTTAGTTCTTCTAAGGCATTAATTAATTCTTCTCTGAGATCAAATTTACCTTCTTCTTCTGAACTATCCAATTTTCTTGTTTGATTTTTCTTAGCCATAAATAGTACCTTTTCTGAATCACTGTCGGTTTCACCGTCTTCACTAGATGATGAACTGTCTTCTCTTGAGTATATATTTTTCTTGAAGACATTCCTTTTGTTTTTCTAGTTTCTATTTTGATATTTATTTTCTTTCTTGGGCTCTTCCTATTCATCACTATCTAACTTCATGGCATAAGGACACTTAATTGCAAAATGACCAATTTTACCACAATTAAAACATTTCAATGTAAGCTTACCTTTGTATTTACCTGTTCCCTTTTGCAACTTTCTTACAAAGTTTTCCATTTCTTCATCTTCTTCTAAATCATCATTGTAACTACATTCTAAATTTGGTGATTCAGGAGGATCTCAGTGTCCACCCACCTTTTCCAATTGGCTCAAAATAGTTTTTTGGCAACTTACTAGTTTTAGCAGTTTTTTAGTTCCTGAACTTCTGGGTCCATTTTGAGGGCCTAAACGATGTTTTTTCGTGATTAGGTATCTCAAATATAACCAAAGGCTCTTATTGATCCCCCTAAATGAATCTCCTTGTCAATACCTTTCCAACGAGCTACCGTGTGCCCTAAATGGAGATCATATGCAAAATTTATGACCTGGATAAGTTGATGCACTAACTTACCCCAATGGGGTCCACATGACTTTTGGCGCTTCATCTCCTAGAGTTAGGTTTTATGATGTCTAGGGTTTTGGAATTCATTTTTGTTGTAAAAAGGACTTTAGATCCTCATTGTACTCATCTTCTTGTGAATGAGCGTAGTCGTCACATCTCTTCTCAGAGATAACCTTCCACCATTCTAGCAAGTTTGTTTTTAGTCTACATTTTACAGTTTTTAGCATATTTCTTATTTATAAAAGTCAAGTTTTAACGTATCTTTGTTATTGTTCACTGTGTATCTATTTTAATATTATAAATCTGTGGTTTCATTTCATTCTGCTCATAAATACGTATCAATGGTATTGGAGCGGTATGCTCCTTGTCGGTTTTTTTAATGGATGTCCCCAATGTGGTCAGGGTATAGAGAGCTGGGTCTCGATATTGTTTCTCTTGAGGAAAACATATATCGCACGTCAAAAAGACCATCCATGGTGGGAAAAAAGAAAGACAATGGGACAGGAGATCCTTTCAAAATGTTGCTCACGGAAGCCCTTGAGGGACAGAGGAATGAGATGATTGACAACTTTGCACAAATCCTTCGACGACTGTCGACAAGAGATGCATCCACCTCAATCGGAGGGGCCACCCCCTTCAAGATACATATCAATTTTTATGTTCCTATATTTGAAGGTCAAATACATACGGATGCTGTAGATAAGTGGTTAAACCTTCTAGAAGGGTATTTCTCTGTCCACAAATTTTCCAATAGAGAAAAGATTACATTTGTGCTCCTCAAGGTTGTCCCCCATGTCAAAGATTAGTGGGAGGATTTTTATGAGAAAAAGGAAATAGAGGGATCCACATTATTTGTAGTTTCACCCACTTGGGTTTCCTTTAGGGATGCTATTAAGGAACAATACTACCCTATTGGAAGTTATGATGACTTGTATACAAGATGGACCACACTGCGACAGGAAAAAGACCAAACAATGTCAGAGTTCACTAATGTTGTCCATACCTTGCTCACCAAGCCGGGTATCAAATATTATGAGCGAAATATGGTTCTCAAGTACTGCAAGGGTCTACATAGATACATCAAGATAGAAATGGAGTTTTTGGACATCTCATCCTTAAGTGTGGCCTATTGATATGTCGTCAAAATCGAGCAGAAGTTGAAACAAAAGACACGACAGTTTGGGTCTCAGATCCCCTCACAGGAGAAGCAAGGCAAGGGAATCCCCAATCTACAGAAAAAGGGATAGAGAAAAGATGGGAAACCTCAGGACAACCAGTCCAAGACACAAGCAAAGAAGGACAATGGGAAGACAAAGAATGATACCTAGAAGTGGTGCGACTTCCATAAGAGCCCCTGGCATAACACTATTGATTTTCACTCAAAGAAGTCATTGGTGGTTGAGGTAAAAGCCTCTAAATTAGACATGGGTTCCAACTTTGATTCAAAACCAGAAAAGGGGAGACAGATCATTGACACAGAACCCAGTTCCACCGTTGCTACCACCAAGATCTAGCCTGGTGAACCTGATGAGACAGAGAAAGGTGAGTGCCCCTTTCATTCACAGATGTGGGTAAAAGACACTCTGCTGCACTTAATCGTTGATAGCGGTATCTAGAAGAACCTCAACTCAGTATAGGTTGTCAAGACAATAACCCTTCCTTCAACATCACACACACAACCCTACACCATCGGATGGCTCCGTCAAGGAAGCGATCTTCACGTCAGCCAATAGTGTCGCCTGTCATATGACATCAATCCATTAAAAAATGAGGTATTGTGTGATGTTTCTCCCCTTGAAGTTTGTGATGTTATTTTGGGCCAAACTTATTTATGGAAACTTCATGTTGTATATGAGTCTAGGCCTCGTAGTGTTATTATTACTTTGAACAGGAAATTGTACAGGATACCTGAGGTAGTCCCACCTAGTGCAATTTCCTTGATCTCTGCCAAGCAATGCAGGAAGGTCATTTCTTAGACCAAGAAGTTTGTCTTCTTCAGGATTCACTCTCAGAGTGAGAGAAACATTGCAGCCACATCCATGGACTCTGCATCCAACCTCTCCACACAACAAAAGAAAGTGAATAAGGTCGTGGAAGAATACAAAGACATCTTCTCATCACATACTAGGGTACCTCTGCACTGTTAGGTCAATCATCCCATCGATTTGACCCCCGATGCATTTCTACCCAATGGGTCAGTCTATCTCCGCTCTCTGCTAGAAAATGAGGAGATCAAGCATCAGATCCAATAAATTCTCTACAAGGGGCACATCCGACCCATATCATCACTTTGTGGAAGCCCAATTGTGCTGGTTCAAAATAAAGACGAGACTTGGAGACTCTGCATTGATTATCGAACCCTAAATAAAATCACAGTCAGGTTCCAGTACCCAATTCCCCGAATCGACAATCTCCTTGATCAGCTCAAGGGGGAAAAATGCTTTAGTAAGATTGATCTGAAGTCTGGCTACCATCAGGTCCCAATAGAACAGACATGTGTATAGAAAACTACCTTCAAGTCNAAGGTCTTTTTGAATGGTTGGTCACACCCTTTGGTTTGACAAATGCCCCAACCACTTTCATGAGGATGATGAATGATATATTGCGGCCTTTCACTAATTATTTTGTGGTGGTGTATCTGGATGACATCCTCGTCTACAAAAAAACTTGGGCATAACACTCGCATCATATTCAACAGTTTATGCACACTCTGCGACATCACAAGCTATATTCCAACTTGGAAAAATGCTCCTTCGGCATGGACAAGGTCCAATAGCTCAACTACATTATTCATGCGCATGGTGTGCATGTTGGTCTAGCCAAGATCCAAGTCATATGTGACTGGACAACTCCAACCATGCTCACTGAGCTTCGAAGCTTCTTAGTCCTTGCCAATTTCTATCGCAGGTTCGTGTTGGGATTCTCCCATATTGCATGGGCCCTTAGCAAAATAACCAGGGGTGGTGGTAAGTAAATATTTGTGTGGGGCCTATCCCAACATAAAGAATTCGATGATTTGAAGCAACTCTTATGATCTACCCCAGTGATTTCATTACCTGACTTGCAACAACCATTTCAGATCGAGACAAATGATTCAGACAATGCTGTGAGCGTAGTCATCACTCAACATGACCACCCCGTGGCCTATCATAGTGAGACTCTATCATATTCCACCCACAAGTAACCTACTTACAATAAATAAATGTACTCCATTGTGAAATCCTGCTTCCAGTGGAGGTATTACATTCTTGGGAAGGAGACAATCATCCACACTGATCATAAGCTGTTGTAGTTCATGCAGACACAAGGAAAATTGCAGAATGATCTCCATCAGAAGTGGTCCACATATTTGCAGTAGTTCCACCTCAACATCAAGTATAAAACAAGAAGTACCAACCGAGTCATCGATTTCCTCAACCGACCTCCAGTCATGGCACTCATGATGATGCTCAATTCTTGCGGCCATGAGACCTACAAATGGCCCCACCTCTTTGAGATAGATCCTGACTTCGCCAACACCTACCAGATGTTGGGTGCGAACACAATTGTCACTAATTTCCATATTCAGGATGGGCTACTGTGCCACTTGGGCCATATTTGCATTCCATCAAGAGAGAAAGAAAATATTATTAGGAAATCCCACTACAGTCGGGTCACATGAAACATCAACATGGAAAAGACAATAGTAGTGTTGCAATGAAATTTCTACTGGCCAAAACTTCGATAGGATGTCAACAAGTATATCTAGTCCTGCACTACCTGCACTATTTCCAAACCAACCACTAAGAAACAAGGCTTGTACACTCCTATGCATAATCCTGAAAGGCCCTAGGAATCCATCTTAATGGAATACATGTCAGGCCTTCTATCCACTAAGCGGGGAAATGACTGTGTTTTTGTGGTGGTTGATCATTTTTCCAAGATGGCGATTCTAGCCGCCGACAAGAAGAGCATCATAGACAAGGCCACTACCAAGCTCTTCTTTGAATGAGTGTGGGTACACTTTGGGATCCCACAAACCATTATCTCATATCGGGACAACTAGTTCCTTAGCACATTCTAGTCAAGCCTTTGGTCAATTTTGGACACAAATCTCACCAAGTCCGCCGCCTTCCACCCCCAGACAGATGGCCAAACCAAGTTCGTCAACCGGATGTTGCGCACATCCTGCACATGTACAATTCCAAGCACCCCCACACTTGGGATGAGAGTCTTCCCTATGTTCAGCACAACTACAACAGAGCCATACATCGCTCAACCAGCCACACCTCCTTTCAGGTGGGGTTGGGATTTCAACCATTGGGTCCCATGGATGTTGCACTTCCCCTTGTGGCCACCTAGGCAGACTCGTCGCATTCTCCAACTGGAGCTGAAAAATCCATCTAGTTCATTGAGAGGATCCAACACATCTGCCAATAGGTTTAGGATATTTTACAGAAGTCCAATTCCAAGTACAAGCAATGCCATGATCAACATCAGGTGCCACACCAGTTTTAGGTGGGAGACAAAGTTTGGTTGCACTTGTAGAAAGAACACCTTACAGGGCCTCATTAGAAGATTTTTCCATTCCATTATGGACTGTACACCATCACCAAGGTTGTGGGTGACAATGCGTTTGAGCTCAATCTTCCCCCCTTCCTTGGCTTGCACCCAGTGTTCAATGTGGACCTCCTTCGGCCTTATTTTCCACCATTATTGGACACCTCGGAGATAAAAGAACAATTGACACCAACATAGATCAACCTTGAATGCATGGAACATGAATCCACTAATGATATCATGGAAAAATAGGTCAAGGGCACTCGCCAACAAAGGATCCAACTTTATTGGGTTGTCAAAGTAGGGTAGCTCCTGCACCAAGGCAAGTGGCTCACCCAGGGCCAAATTCAACAGAAATTTCCTCATCTGATGGGGGAACTCAATGCAATGGAGACCATTTCTTCCTAAGGGGGGGAATTGATCTAGGAGGATCTTAGTGGCCACCCACCTTTTCCAATAGGATCAAAATAGTTTTTTGGCATCTTACTATTTTTAGCATTTTTTCGGTTCATGAACTTACGGGGACATTTTGAGGGCCTAAACAATGTTTTTTCACGATCAGGCACCTCAAAAATTATGAAAGGATTTGATTTATCCCCCTAAATTAATATCCTCGTCAATACCTTTCCAATGAGGTATTGTGCGCCCTAAATGAAGATTGTATGCAAACGTTATGACCCTAGTAACATGATGTACTAACTAACCCCAACGGGGCCCACATGACTTTTGGCGCTTCATCTCCTAGGGCTAGGTTTTTGGATGTATGGGGTTTTATAATTCATGTTTATTTTTAAAATGTCTTCAGAGCCTCGTTTTACTCATCTTCTTGCGAATGAGCGTAGATGTCACATCTCTTCTCAGATATAAGCTGCCACCATTCTAGCAAGCTTGTTTTCAGTCTGCATTTTACATTTTTTAGCATATTTCGTATTTAATAGAAGTCAAGTTTTACTATATCTCTGTTATTTTTCACTGTGTCTCTGTGTTAGTATTATAAATATGTGGTTTCATTTCGTTCCGCTCATAAATCCAAATCATTTGGCTTTTGTTTTCTCTTTTCTCTATCTTCTTGGATGCTTTGAATGTTGCCTCCTTTATAACTAGGTTCTCCTATTCTATTCTCATTTCATAAGCAATTAATATTCCATGAAGCTCATCCATTCTTATAAAAATCAGTTTTTCTCTTTCTTCTAGAGCTGAAATCTTAGTATCAAATCTCATTGGAAGATATCTTAGTACTTTTTGAACAATTATAGATTCATCAACTTCTTCTCCCAATCCTTTAATTGCATTCACTGTTTCATCAACTCATAAAAAGTAAGATGCAATATTTTCATCTTCCTTCATCTTCAGCTGTTCAAATTGACCTCTGTAATTTTGAAGCTTTGCTTCCTTGAATTTGGTGTCTCCTTCATAAAAATTTTGAAGTTTTTCCCAAATCTCCTTTGTAGAGTCACAATGCATAACTTTGACATATACTGAATCAACCAGACCATTCACGATGACATTTTTGGATTTCGAATTATTTTGACTGGGTTTCTTTCCATTCTCATCTGCTGGAAGAGTGGCATGATCTTTATATACATCTACTACTGATTTCCAAACATCAAATCCATGTGGTTGTACATATGTTTTCATTCTTCTTCTCCAGAATGCATAGTTCTGTCCATGAAACTGTGGTATTCCATTTTTATACATATTATTTCTCTCCATGATATACCTTCGAGTAGTTAAATTATTTATTGAAGGAACCTACTCTGATACCAAATGTTGGATTACTAAGAGGGGGTGGTGAATCAATAATGAGTAATTGTAACATTTATTAATCATCAAATTGTACCAATAATATCCTCAAACTGTACCATTTATCAGTAATGCAACCTCAAACTGTACAAATAATATCCTCAATAGATCATATCTGATAAAATAGATCTCATACCCAATATCACAAGAATATCACTCAAACCATGTGAATCTATGTCTCTCTAGTCATGTGCCATACATGTGCATACAATCATAATCATGTCCAATAAACCCTCACATGGACTAGACATCAAACCCTCACTGAGATGCAACCTCAAACTAAACCAACAACTTCAACAACACATCACAACCAAAAGCCATCAACCATGTACCAAAAAATACAAGATGTGCCTCAACTCTCAACCCAACAAGATGTACCGATGACCCAACCAAGATGTACCAATGATAAATACCAAACATGCCAAGACTGTATTTCTGTAGATCTGCCTCATATAGTAAGTGCCATACAATAAAAAACCTCTCTAGGGAAAACCCTCAATCTTCCATAACCATATCTCATGTAGACAACAATATCTAACTACACATAAGAGTATGACATACCTTTTGAACCTGTAGATAGGTGTTCTGTACCTGATCACTATAGACCTTCCTGGGAACTTGCTTTCAGACTCTAGAGACCTGGTAACCACATCTACTCAAATTTTTATGGATTTTCCAAACTGTATGCAACCTACTCTTCTATAGACAACATATGTATGTTCATTCCTCCACTGGAGCCTGCGTACACATAAAAAAACTAGGGTTTTTTTCAGAAATTCTACAACTCCGAAACTTTCACCATCAACCCTTATTTGTTTCCTCAGACTTGCGTAACTTCAGATGTATCAATGATTACCTACAATAAACCTTTCACAAAATAATAGATATTCAATATTCTCAATAGGATACCCTTGTGCTCTTATTTATATTCTCCAAGTATCTTCCTCAAGGGGTTATCTTCTAACTAACTTTACCCAACTTCCTTATTTTAGGGATAATCCACTTCTAACCACTTTTTCCAGTTACAACCACTTTATCCATAAATAGTAAACTCACCACTTCTAGTTGCAACTAATTTATTTTTAATTATTTTCTTTTTGAAACAACTTAAATCATGATTAACTCCTAGTTACAACCACTTTGACTAGTAAACTTATTATAGGAGATTCTAGAATAAATTGACTTCTTTGACCTTCTAGGGGCTTCTAGGTAACTCATCAGGGTTCTGCAACTTTACAAGGCCATAACTCTCTACTCGTGAGGAGTTATGTGACGTTCCACATATCATCGGAAACGACACAATATGTACTATCCATCTAGAATAGTTTCACTTGAAAATTCACTGATCTTCATTACATTATTCCTCAACCAAACTTGGGTTCCTTACCCATACCTATGGAGCTACTGGAATGTGCTACCAGACATACTCAAGGGTTGACATCAATCTCTAAGGGTTGATATCAATCACAATATCATTCTTCAAGGGTTGACATCAATGACAACCAACTATCCAAACCAACTGTCTGAAAAAAGCTTCCACATTTGAAGAGGATGTCACATAGAAAGAATGGAAGGAAGCCATGATGGAAGAGCATCAATCCATCATGAAGAAATATGTGTGGGAAATAATTCCAAGGCATGAAGGGAATTCTATGGTGACTTCAAAATGGATATATAATATTAATCATGCGGTGGATGGAAGCATTGATAAATACAAGGCAAGGTTCGTGGCTAGAGGATTTTACCAGAAAGAGGGAGAAGATTATGATGGGACATTTTCCCCTATTGCGAGATACACTTCCATCAGATCCATTATCTCTCTTACATATTTCATGGGATGGAGTATACATAATATGGATGTGAAGACCACATTTCTAAATGGAGTGATTGAAGAGGAAGTTCACATAGAGAAACCTCAAGGATTTGAGGTTCACTTTAGGGAGTCTCATGTTTGCAGACTGAAAAAGGCCTTATATGGTCTCAAGCAAGATCCAAGAGCTTGGTATGAACAGATTGACAGTTACTTAACAAGACTTGGCTTTTCCAAGAGCCATGCTGATCCAAACCTATACTACAAAGTTGTGAATGATGCACTTGTGATTCTGCTGTTATATGTTGATGACTTATTTTTGATAGGTTCAGAGCCTCTCATCATTTATTGTAAAAGGGATTTAGATTTAGAATTCGATATGAAGGATATTGGCCTCATGCATTATTACTTGGGATTGGAGGTATGCCAAATCCCAGTGAAATATTCCTAGGTCAAGGAAAGTATGCAGTAAATATCCTTCAGAAGTTTGGAAAGATGGATTGCAAATCCATGGCTACTCCCATGGTGACTAATTTTAAAAAGTTGAGAGACTCAGACTCTGAACTGTTTGATTTGTCCATGTATAGACAAATGATTGTCTCATTGATGTAGTTGGTGAATACCAGGCCAAACATATGCTTTGTTGTAAACACATTGAGCCAATTCCAAGTGGAGCCTAGACATGAGCATTCAATAGCTACAAAAAATATCTTGAGATACTTACGTGGGGCACTGAATTATGGTTTGAGATATTTCTCAAACAATGATGTACAACTGCAGGGATACATATGTTGGACACACCTACCACACTTAGAGGGGGGGTGAATGAGTGTGGGGCTCTTTTTCCCAAAACTTCCCTCTTGCACAAAAACTCATCAATTAGCATTCAA
>SNQJ01S0052670.1:119332-130817 GCA_010110895.2 Picea sitchensis | reverse complement strand
GCCAATCTTCTTATCCAACTGCTTCTGAGGCTGTGGACGAATAGTTGGATGCAACGTCCAACATTGGTCAACAAGATGACCCCGCTTCTGACAATGAGTGCAAACCTTTTGCATCCTCCTTTCACGCTGCCTTTGCTTAGAAATTTTCCTGAAATTGGCCAATCTTTTCCAACACTTTGAAACATGATGGTTAAACAAACCACAATATGTACAAGGATTTTTTCTTCCAAATTTATCATGCTTAACATAATTAAATGCAACTGAATGATAAGCAGAATTATACCTTGAACATTCACCTTTATCGCCTCTATGAGGAGGTGAAGCTAAAGAGTTACAAGCTCTCCTTTGAAGACCATCAACAGTGTTCTTGTCCTCATCATTGTCACAACTCTCACATTTGCATTCATCCTGAACGCAAACCTTGCATGATGAAGGGATCGAACTTTCAATAAAAGTCCTTGAACTTTCACCTTTAAAGCCTTCCTGAGGAGGTGAACTTGAAACAAAACTTATGCTTCAAACTTTTCCCTTTGTCTCCTCGACTTTGGGATTTGCTCCATCCCATCGTTCATACCCAAGACCACAAAACTTTGGTCTTTCTTCAACAACAATAGGCTCAACAATGCCTTGTGCACGTTTGCCCAAACCTTTACCTTCATAGCCCATTTTAAACAACAACTTGGACCCTATTCCTCTTGTGTGACTCTCAAAACCACCAAAACATTCATCTTTAGAGGAATTAGAAGATAAAATAACACTGCATACCTTATGTTCATGCATGTACTTGCAAACTGTAGGACGGTTAGGGCGCCTCCAACCCCCAACCGCCTAGCACTAAGGCACATGAGTCATACGACCTCGGGCTTTGGCAAAAAGAGTTAACGGTTTTAAAACCGTGCCAGCCGAATCTCGCGCTCCAACTCGGGGTCACATGCAATATTAAAAACCGTGGCCATGTCAAAACCTGGGCGCAAGTCATAACCGTGCCACATTTGAACACATGGTAAAAACTTTGGTTATAATATATAAACCCCCCACACATTAACACACATTACAATAATTGGTTTTTAAACCCGCGCGCAATAACTCTGGCATGGTCAATACAACCGTGCGCATTTTATTATGGTTTAAATGTTATGGTCACATTATAATTGCCAACGACCACGGGCCGGGGCTAAGCCACGGCCCGACCCCCCGCCCACTATACAAAAAGGCTAATTCAAATACATTCATTTACATTCATTAAATAAGAATCAATGGGTGGCCCAATGGCCGGGCGGTCGGGTGAAGGCGTTACATGGAGGACAGGTCGTGGGGTCGAACCCCATGGCCGCCAAACTTTTGAACCAATAAACCAAAATGAGGGGGACACGTGGCGCCCTCCGATTGGGCCACGTGTCCTCATACCATTTGCCCAAAATCTGACACGTGTCACAATCCAATTCGCCAGAAACCAACCAGTAAACGCGTGCCACATCATCGCCACACGTGTTTCTGACGTCATCCGACACGTAGGATGTTGACGTCATCATGTGCCATGTGTCACCCTTCCAGTGGTGACACGTGTCACCTCAGGATTGGCCAAACCGTACGCTGAAAAGTCCAAAAATGCATGACACATGTCACGCCCTGGAGCCACCACGTGTCCTGTACAGACATGCCACGTATGTTGTACGGCCTGCCACGTGTCCTGTACGGACTATACGGACAGGTACAGTCAGCATCAAATTTTTACCTGTTTGGCTCAGCGAACAGATCGCGATAACTTCTCCATACAGACTCTGTTTGAGAAAGTAAATATACCGTCAGAATCAGGAAGATGAGACGGACGCAATGACACCATTTTCATCACATTCCGAGCACTTTGAAAAATGAGCAAAATTTTGCCCCCTGGTCCAGATTTTGATCAGGGCATCAACTGGCTTCTCAGGTTCAAGTGGTTTTTCATGTTCCTAATCAAGATGTTCAGGAGAGCGTGTACTTTCTTCCTTGGGTTCTCCATATTCCTCTTCCTTTTCAGATTCCATGGAATATTTTATGGATTTCTTGTAAGAAATATTCTCATCAAAAGTTACATCTAGGCTTACTTCAACCTTTTTCTGACCTAGAACATATTTTTTTCAATTTTTTTATGATTCATTATATCCAACGAAAATACACTTCTTTCATGAAGGTTCCAACTTATTTCTCTTGTCTTTGGAAACATGAATGTAAATAGGATAGCCAAATATTCTTAAGTGTTCCACACATGGTTTCTATCCAGAGAATGCTTCTTCTGGAGTCTTTTCTTTCAATATTAAGTGATGAATTTTATTTTGTACATATACAATTGTCATCATCACTTCAACCCACATAAACATGGATAAGTTTTGATCATTCAGCATAGCTCTGACAGATTCTTCAATATACATGTTCTTCCTTTCTGCTACACCATTTTGTTGAGGATTATGAGTAACAATCAACTCCCTCTTAATTCCAACAGCTTTACAGAAAGCAACTAGCTCCTTGGAGGTGTATTCTCCTCTATTATCATACCTTAGTGTCTTTATCTTATTTCCTTCCAAGTTTTTAACTTCTGCCTTGAATTCCTGAAACTTTTCAAACACTTTGTCTTTTGTTTTCAACATGTAAATCCAAGTCTTGCATGAGAAGTCATAAATGAATATCACATAATAAAGAGAACCTCCTAGTGACTTTACCGGCATAGGTCCACATGCATCTGAGTGTATCAGATTTAATATTTTCTTGGATCTGTTCTCACTGCTTGGGAATGGCTTCTTCACATTCTTCCCAAGTGCACAGCCTTTGCATACTCCTTCATGTGTTGCCTGCAATTATGGTACCCCATGCACTATCTGATTCATGGATGGTAATTCTTGGTAGTGAATGTGTGCATACCTTCTATGACATAGTTCGTTAGGATTAACTTCTTCATTAACAAGAGATTGAGTTCTTTGTCCTAACATCTTGTAGAGTCTTCCATAACAAATCCCAATAACTCTAGCATTATCTATGCTAGATCCCTTGGACCAAACAAGTACTTTTCCATCCACAAAAGATATCCTTTCACCTTTATCTTCTAGACATGAAATGGAGACTAAGTTTTTATTTAAACCAGGTACATATATGACATTGCTAAGATGGACATTGTTGCCTAATTCCAATTCAATAGAGGCTTTTCCAATTCCCTTGACTGCATAGGAATTATTGTCTCCAAGATCCACTCTATGATAGTCCTTTTTTTCCTTTATGCTTGAGATATTTTCTCGTTCTCCTGCCATGTGCCTAGAAGCACCACTGTCAATCAACCACATTTCATCTTCTCCTTTAATAGATCTTGCAAGGGATGAATAGTAGAAGAAATATGTTTCGTCATGCTTAGCCTTATTTGATGGTTCTTCTTCTTTCACATTAGCAGTCATCGCATTATGTTTTCTCTTTGTTTTATTTGACATTTCAGGAGAATTCCTCTTGTAGTGGCCATACTTAGGGAAACCAAATCATTGTTCTTTTGATATATATTTATGATTGGAGTTCCTTCTTGAATTCTTATTCTATAACCCAAACCTTTTCTTACCTCCATTCTTCCTTAACCTTGTTGCATAGGCTTGAGCATATTCATCTTTATGGATTCTTTCCTTTGATGCAATTCTATATTCTTCTTGGGTGCAACAGGTCCATAGTTCTTCAAAGGAAGGGAAGTCCTTCCTTGTGTTCCTGATTGAGGAAAATGCATCCCAAGTTTTAGGTAGACCATTGAGTGCAATGGTCACAATTTCTTTGCCAGGGATTTTTTCATCAATTACTTGTATTTGATCTCTTAATTGGGATATCATCAGGAAGTATGAGGCTACGGTATCATCCTTCATCATTTTGGTGTCATGGAGTTCACTCTTCAAACTCATTAATTGACCAATATTTTGTACTGAGAATAGCTTGATTAAGGCATCATACATCTTCTTGGATGAATCAATATTTGATATGTATGGAATAAAATGATCCTTGATTGAATCCACAATGATGCTCATGGAATTTATATCATTCTCCTTGAACTTCCCCTTTTCTGCAATGATCTGGTTGTCTTTTTATTGTTCTGGATTTATGTGAGGTTCCACGATATTCCCTTTCACGATATCTAAGACTTTGTTCTTGGAAAGGATAAGATATATCCTTGTATTCCATGCTCTGAAGTTATAATCTCCCTCTAACTTTTTCTCAAACTTCATTCCGGTAGACATTGTTGTACGATTTCAAGAGAGGTTTCTTGATAGAAGGGTTTTTAAAGATCTCTTCTTTAGAAAAGCACTGACGTTCTAGATCTTTTCACCAAAGCTCTGATACCATGTTGATTTTTCAAGTACAATAGATAATAGTACTTTTATTTTTGAATACTAGTAATTACTTCAGATGATATTATTCTTCTTTACACTTTTATTTTATCATTAAGAAATTACACTTCAGAAATTCAACGAAACAAATACAATGCAATAGTAGAATAGTAGAACAATAGATATCACATGAAGACACATTGGTCTATCCTAGACACCTCCTCCAAGTCAAAACCTAGACTTTTGATTAGTAGCAGCAGAATAAACTTGGCCCAATAGCTTCGTCCTTCAATAGCAGCAACATAAAAGACTCTCTCATACGAACTAGGATAGAGAGAACCCTCGCACATGTGAATAGTGGCAAGAGAGAGAGAGAGAGAGAGGGAAGAACAGATAGATCACCAAGAAGATCGCTAAATATGCCCAAGAACCTTCACTATCTTCCTTCCAGTAGCTTGTATGCGAGATAAAGAGATGTGTTGAGTGAGTAAAATGAGCCAAATCGTTACTTATTTAAATTGGAGAAGTGACCTTTCAAGAGGCACCTTTTCATGAGGCGATTTTTAACTTTTACATGTAATTATTTTTCTTTTTCTTTAAATAAATAATAATTTCCTTTTTGAATTTACAAAATACATTATGAATATCGATCATAGTTACAATTTCAACATGCAACCCCAATAGATGCCTCGGGTGAGACTTCACTTGCATGCAGGTGATGTTGAAAGGGTCGGTGTCTACAGGGTTTGTTGGTTAGATAACTTGAACCTAGGGTCTTACAACCGTGCACCAACATATGAAATCATGTGAAACCATTGTAGGTTATCAAGAGAAGAATCCATAACCCTCATTACTTATTCTGACATCTTTCTTGATAGAATAGTTCCCAAATTAAAAATGGATTCATTGTTCACAATTTCATGCATTAAAGGGATGCAAGCTTCCTTAAAGTGCGAAGAATATTTTTCTCCAAATAACCTACAAAGAATGATAGTGGCATATATAAATTGGTCTATAAGGAGATGGGTTAGATAAATCCCTCTATCTGTAGTTCTAAATTCTCTATATAAAATCCAGCATTTCCCTACTTCTTTTGCAAAATCTATAGTTTTTTTGAATTCTTCTAACCATTCAGTAGTAAGTGTTTTCTTTTCTCTTACAAATATATAATATTCTTCTAACCATTCGGTAGTAAGTGTTTTCTTTTCTCTTACAAATATATAATATTCTTCTAGATACTTAGGTTGAAAGGAATCAATTCAAATACTATTCTCATTGACTACTATTCTATTTTTCAAATCAACATGATCTACAATCCATTTTATCATATCTACATAGGGTAGAATACTTGACATGGCTGCTATTTTATGAAAATGAGACCTTTAAATATTATTGTAGTTATATAAATCAAGATTTCCCCCATCCATAGGTGGGATGAATGGTATGGGGTAGGATTCATATTTAAATACTTGATACATGTCCCCCCACTATGGACTATTCTTAATCCCTATGTAACAAGAGGTATCATTGTAGTCTGTTTTGTTAGTATCTTTGTGCTCCTCTATCACTGTAATCTCCCTTTCCATGACTTCATTTTGCTTCTTCTATGAGGATTTGGCTTGGGGATACATACCATCTTCACATAATAATTCAAAACATTCCAAAGCATGGGACACAAATATCAATCAATTCTCTTTTCCAACTGGGAATAATTAGATAAAATCCTTAGTTTTTCTTAACTGTGACAAACATTTGAAGGTGATTGATAATTGGGGTGTAGTTAATAGGTTTTAGGGGACATTCAAGTTTTAGGATGAATACAAGTGAACTTATGAAAAATTTACATACAAAAATTAAGGATTTCATTTATGGTAAAAGAGGGGGTAATCTCTTTGAGCCTAATATTTATTTCAGAAGTAAAATTCCATAAGATTTGAAAGAAAAAAATGCCAAAGTGAATGAGTTCCATTTAAAAGAAACAAATTATTTTTTTGAAATACTCATAATATCTACTAAAAATTCATAAATTTGAGGTTATAAACTTACCCAATGATTGCAACCCATAATCCAATGACAATTGAGCTTGTAAACTTGTCAAATTCTGGAAATCTTCCACCAACTGTTAGAATTGTCAATGCGGAAAACACAATTCATAATGATAATTAACAATCACACACAGATAATAGACACAGGGATTTCATGTGGTTCACCCAAACGTTGGGCTATGTCCACCAAGCATAGGCATCAGTTGTCTTATTATTCAGATCATGGAGATTACATCAGCTCACTCACACTCACTCATTTTTTTCTCTACGGGCTTACATGAATTTATACATTCACACAAGAAACCAAATATTAAATGAAATCCCTATCCATATTCTAACTTGGTCTATTTGGTTGTAACCAATGCGGAATAATAGGATCCAGATCTATCATTAGAGGAATTCGTTGTCACCAAATCCCAACAATCTCCACCTTGACAACAATTAACCTGATACCTTGCTCCTTCCTTTTGTTCATCACCTTTTTTGCAAGCCAAGAGAATCCAAGCAGCATTGCAGCCTCTCTAATAGAACTGGTTTCATGATCTCGCCAGTGTGACTTGCACGAGTTTGGATTTCCTGAGGGGTCACTCCAACTCCAACATGTCTTCCACAACTGTGTTGTGAAACATATTTAGTGATAGATCTCCTTCATTACAATATACATTACAATTATCACAGACTATCTCAGTGTAACCATTATAGGTGACATTTGTGCTTCTCAAACGCTGAAGCACCCATTTCACTGCAACAACTGAATCTGTCACGTATCTGACAACATCATTAGCATGTGAAACATATGGTCTTAACCATTTCATCACATACAACAGACCTCCTACTGAACTTACACGAGACATAACATTTTCTTCTTTATAGACATGCCTTATTCTTGAAGAAAACTTATAATGGAAAGCAAGAGGGATAAAGACTAGTTTTACAATGTTCATACTAAACTCCAACCACAGCTTACCATTACCATCTTTTTGTACTTCCATGTCCATAATTTGTTTTTGTTGCTCCTTGATCCCTCATCTGAATTGTCATGTCGACCTGAGTCAATTCCTTACTGATTTTATCCATGCTTCGGCTCGCATCGAGCATATCATCAGCAAATAACATCAAGACTGTGAATGTACTATAAACTGTATAGTCATTCCTACCCTTTGAAAAATTATGACTCACTATGAAGGATTCAAACATCTTGTATATTTTCCTGGGTACCAATAGGCCATACAATGTATTACCTAGCATGTAAACAAATTTACCGTTGTGATCTTGAATCAACCCTTTTGGTTGTTCCATACATACTATATCTCTGTCAATGATGACCTTGTGAGAAGTAGGATCCCACACACAACATCCCTTTATACCATCATCATAACTTGCAGAGATATAAAACAAGTAGGAATTCAGAAACAAAGATTTTAAGTCTGGAAATGATTTACCGCTTACCAGTACCTGCAATTCTTTCTTTCTCTTATGACCTTGATGCTTCTGCCATAAACAAGAAGATACATCTGTCACTTCAGATGCTACTTCAGTACTGCCTTCCATCTTATAAAGGTTATCAACCTTTGTTGCTTTCATCACTACTAAACTACCTTTCGACAATGTGAGAGCTCCACCTTGACCTGTATACGTATATCCACAAGAATCCAACACTCCCAATGAAATCAAATTTGATTTAAGCTCAGGTATATATCTAACATCCGTTAATTCCCTAACAATACCATCAAACATACTGATTCTAATACTGTCAACCCCAACAGTTTTGCAGTGAATACCATTTCCCATAAACACTACACCCTCATCAACAGATTGGTAAGAAATGAACCAATTTCTATGTGAGCACATGTGGTGGGAGGCACCTGAATCTAACTGCCATTCTTCTTGATATTGTAAATTACTAGAAACAGATAAAACTTGATCAATTTTACCTGGATTTTTTACAGCCAAATTTGCTTCCTTCGTAGAGTTTTCCTCAGATTCCTTTCTCTTCTAATTACTAGAAACGGATAAAACTTGATCAATTATACCTGGATTTTTTACAGCCAAATTTGCTTCCTTCGTAGAGTTTTCCTCAGATTCCTTTCTCTTCTAGCAATCTTTCTTGAGATGTCATGTTTTTCCATAGTACCATCATTTTTCTTTACCTTTTTTGTGTCTTGACTTAGATCGGAAAGAACTTCTCTCATTCTTCTCTGTGGTTCGACCTTTGATCAACATCGCCTCTGAAGTTGAGGTTTATTTACTAGATTTTCTCCTCATCTCCTCAGCCAACAAAGCTCCCACAACAAAGTCATAATCTAAAACTCATGTTCAGCTAAAGCTAATAGAGGTGACTAGATTGTTCCAAGACTCGGGGAACGAACACAATAGTGTAATAGCCTTATCTTCATCTTCGAATTTAACTTCCATACTAGTCAATTGAACTATAAGGGTATTGAAGGTATTTAAATGGTCAACAACTTTTGTACCTTCTTTCATCTGCAAACTGTACAACAGTCTCTTCAAGTAGATTTTGCTCGTCAAGGATTTCGTCATATATAGACTTTCCAACTTCGTCCACAAACCGGTTGTTGTCTTCTCCGAGACAATATTGAACATAACATCATCGGCCAAACACGGGCGTATGGCACTCAGTGCTCGTGCATCCATCTCATCCCAATCATCATCTATTATGGTCACAGGTTGCTTTGTTTTTCCCAAAAATGCCTTTACCACGCCTTGTTGCATGAGCAGATCGTGCATCTTGAGCTTCTAGAGCTCAAAGTTATTTTTACTGCTGAACTTTTCAACTTCAAACTTCGAACTTTGCATCTTAGCCATTAACACAAAAAATCTCCTAATATCCATTGTTTATAAAAAATAAAAATAAAACCTTTTAAATATGAAATAATAATATTAACTCAAAATATTTAATAAAAAGTTTAATCCATAAACACTTTTTAATAATATATAAAAAAAATTATCCAAAAACACTTTTTAATAATATATAAAAAAATTTAATTAAAAACTTTTATAAAGAAAAAGTTTTACTTTTTAAAAAACATCCACCTTTTAAATATTATATTTAATCCCTCAATTTAAAAAAAAAAAAAAAAAATACCTTATGCACCTACGTGACTTGCAATGTTCACGTATTATGCATACACTCCTCCACCTTTGTTTTATGCATAGAATATAATATTCTAATTTTTGTAATTGTACATACCTTTCATACTTTGATTTATACCTCCAATACC
Organism: Picea sitchensis; assembly: GCA_010110895.2. Classification (NCBI taxonomy): domain Eukaryota; kingdom Viridiplantae; phylum Streptophyta; class Pinopsida; order Pinales; family Pinaceae; genus Picea; species Picea sitchensis. The sequence continues at coordinate 121,202 of SNQJ01S0052670.1, read as the reverse complement.
TTTCATACTTTGATTTATCCCGATACAACTTTGATTTATCAAAGGGATTCGCCGCACGCACCTCACGCTTCCACTACGGCAAGTCCGCACCTCTCGTGCAGCTGGAGTCTCAAAAAGTCTACGCACTATACTCTATAGTTGGATTGTGGAATTTCCAAGCTTATTTCGTCGTACCCTTTTCGAGGAGGGAACTGTGGGGATGTTTAAATTTATGTATCTCACTTTTGTGGTTTTTTTGATAATTTGAAGCTCTTCCAATCAGCTTTAACCAGCTCTCATATCATTTGTTAGAATTGTCAATGTAGAAAATATAATTTACAATGATAATTAATAATCACACACAGATAATAGACACAGGGATTTCACGTGGTTCACTCAAATGTTGGGCTACGTCCACCAAGCATAGACATCGGTTGTCTTATTATTCAGATCATGGAGATTACATCAGCTCACTCACACTCAGTGGTTTTTGCCTCTACAAGCTTACATGAATTTATACATTCACACAAAAAACTGAATATTAAATGCAATCCCTATCCATATTCTAACTTGGTCTATTTGATTGTAACCAATGCAGAATAATAAGATCCAAACTTATCATTAAAGGAATTTGTTGTCACCAAATCCCAAAACCAACTACACATGAAATCTATACTCTTCTCTCTCTACGATAATGAAAATCAATGCATTTAATGGATGGAATTTCTTTGATATAATAGATTCTTTGCAAATGTAATGATCATGCATTAAAACACCAATCATGTCAAACTGAATGTGGAGGATTCAGAAAATCATTGGAGGACATGTGCATTAATTTCGCACAAACCAGATCTGTAGTCGAATCCATCGAATGCTCATCGGATATTTTTCAAACTTGCATGTGTGAAGTTCTAAGAGCCATCAATAATCGTTTTAGGGAACTTACAAAGTTGATAATCAAAAGGAGGCCAAAATATATTGAGAGAAATATAAAGCTAAACATTCAAGACATCCTAAAAAGTTATTTAGAGCTCATCAAAGGTTTGAAGTTAACAAAAATCCTAAGATGATTATTTTTAGCACTTTAGAGGAAACTTACCAAGACCTTGAACATTTTTGGGGATACGAGAAAGTTCAAAGGTGTAAGATTCAAAAAAAACATCCACTTAGCCTTTAGTGTTAAAAGATGGCTTGTGAGGCCCCAAAGGTTTTGGGAAAACATCAAAGTTCAGACTCAAGCACTTTTTAGAGGTAAACTTATGACATTCCTCGAAAAATTTCGATGATCATTGAAAGTTTGATGTCGAGAAGGATAGTGAAACACTTGTTTGACGTAAGGGATAAAGAAATAGTCGTGAAGCCCCAATAACTTTTCTGTTTTTTGTAGGTAAAGATATGAAATCTCCCGATAGTTTCATTAAAGTTCCAAACATTCCCAAAAGAAAAAAAATTCGATGAATGCTAATACGATGCAAAAATTTGGATTCCTTTGGTAATGAAGTCACAAAATCTCTTGAAAAGTGTTGGGGACAATATAAAGTTTGAAGTTCAAAAGAACTCTAAATGTGTTTAAGGACTTTACGTAACTGTTATTTCGAAATTATCCTAATTTTTTTTTACCAAAGCCTTTGAAAGTAAAAGTTTAAAAGGTTTCCCTAACATTTTTGGTGTCCTTTCAATGTTTGAAATTTCTAAAATCACTTACACTTTTAAGGGACTTTTAAAAGTTGAACATCATAAAATCCCCAAAAAATACTTTTAAAAAATGATCAAACTAAAAAAATCTAGTTCAAAACCATGGTCAGATAAGATGGATGATCTTTTGACTAAGGCATTTATAGATTTTGAAAAAACAAAGATTTTCCTTAGTGAATTCTTCAAAGAAAATAAA
>SNQJ01S0052670.1:97840-116465 GCA_010110895.2 Picea sitchensis | reverse complement strand
CTCTCAGTAATCCAATAGGTTCTTTGTTCACGAGTTTTTTTATTAGTGTCACATAAAAAGAGAACCACTTTGGTTTCTTACTTTCCCTTAAGGCACCATGTTGGCCCTCGACCAAGTTTTCAGGAAACCTTCGTCAGAGCTAACCCATTTTTGGACTTCGACACATTGGTCGAGGAAGGAGCACCCAAGCTGAGTTGAGAGCATGGATCTCACCGATTTTTTGAGCTATGTGGACCCAGTAAGGGGTCCTCTAGGGTTTTTTAATGGGTTTATGGGATGTCAGCCCATGGGTTCTCCCATGTTTAGGCCTTATTGTAAGGGATTGTAAAAGTATAAATAAGTAAGAATGTATGGTAGAAGTAGAAGTTTTGAGAGATAAGTGCAAGTAGTTTAAGTAGCTTTGTGCCAAGGAATTTATGTGTGTTAAGGCTCTATACTTGATAGAGAGTTGGATCTGTGCCTTGACCTAGTTTTGGAAGGAGGATCTTGTGCTCAATGCACAAATCTCTTGTCTGGTGTGAAGCTTGACTTTGTGGCTTAGTGCACATGAGTGAATGAATGTAATATTTGATCACATAATAAAGAAGGCGAAGTGATGGTGGACGTATCCCCACACTGGGGTGAACCACGTACATCTGGTGTCTTATGGTTTGCTTTGTGCAATGTTATCTCTATTATGTTTTTATTAGTTCTTAGATTATAATGTGTAATGAATATGTATGTTTTTCTCAAATGTTGTGCTTATATGCTAGATATAATTCAGAGTGCTAAGTGGTTGAAGTGCTTAATATTTGTTGTTACTATGCTAGATCTATTCTTGGGTATGTTCTGTGATGTTAATAAGGTTAATGAAATACTGCATGTCATCTTCTAAGAGTTAAGAGAATACTCTGTGAAGTGTTATTATCACGGATGTGTGTCCTAGCTTGGTTACAGACACTTGCGTCCTGTAACCCCCCCATGGTTCTACCTCGGGTGAGACCTCGCCTGCTTCACAGGTGTTTCCAAAAGGGCCAGTAGTCGGGGTTTTGTTGGTGCGTTGTTAAGCATTAAACCCTGGGTCTACCCCTATTCCAACAAATGGTTCAAGGAAGAACCGCCCCACACAGGTCATCGAGTTCATGGTGGACCTTGCACAAAAATGTGTGGAAGGCATGCAGATGAACAAGGAGAACTACCTCGTCAATGAACTAGAGAAGGATTGTCGCAAAGCCCAGGATTTGGGATATGAATTCCATTACAGCTGGTTGATCATTTTGATCGCATTTGTCACTTGGAAAATACCTAAAGGATCCACCTTCCCAGAGACAGAACCTACAGATCTTTTGGTCCCTCAGTTTTCCACCCTGTGGTACACCAACGACACAATGAAGTAGTGGCAATCCAATGTTGTGTTTCATGCATACTATCAACAATTAAAGGTATCCATTGAATCATTTCCACGCATGACACCACACACCTTGCACCAATATCGACCAATAACAAATTTCTGAGTTGATTCTCATTTCATCTACATCACTGTGCACAAAGACGAGAACCAGGAAGAGTTACATCGTACTACAAAATGAAAGATGAAGATATGGAGCATATTATAAAGGAGTGGCCGAAAGAATTTCTTGTACCTGTCGCTGATGCAGAACTCTCTGACACTGACACCACAGGAAGCCCCATAGTCACCCAGGTTGAGCATGTCAAACAGTCCAATGGGACGAAGAAGAAGAAAAACAAGGAAGAATTCCAATATATAGAGAGCGATGAGGAGGACAATGCTTCTGAAGATAATGTGTTTGGCTCGCCAGGAGGAGGAGAAGACAAAGTAGAAGAACAAGGAGGAGGAGATGAAGGAGAAGAAGGGAAAGGAGGAGGCGAAGCTACCACCCCTCTACTTGAGGATCCTCCTGTTGGGACAGTAACACTATATAAGAAGAAGTTTTCTCCAAAGAAACCTTCAGCAAGGAAGAAAACACATGCTAATAAGCCCCAGTTGGAGGCCACACTCACGAAGGACAATATCAGTCTGGTCCGCGCAGCTATGGAGGATGATTTCGAGGAAATATTGCAAAGATATGGAGAGAAGCAGGAGGAGCTATATGGAAGGATCAAAAAGGAATTGAAGGAAGTACAACAAGTTGTTTGTTTGGTCTCCGCAGTACCTATTTCACCTTCCTCGTCACATATTACAGAATTGGGGGATGAACTAGCCCAATTGAGAAGACTTGTGGATGCAACAGAAGCTCAACTTCAGAGAGTCCAAGAAGAGAAGGAGAAGGCTACAGAAGCCTTGAAACAAGAGAAATATGGAGCCCTAGCACGATTAAGAGAAGTGCGGGAAAATGTAGCAGCCCAGGAAAGTGAGATAGCAGAGTTTCAAGCGAAGCTCCAGGAGGAAAAATACCAGCTACAGAGAGAAAAGGAGAAGTTGCTCGCAAAGCGGGCCATGGTAAAGGAAGTAGTGAGTAAATCATGTCACTCTATTCCAAGCTTTGCACAGGAGGAACAAGATTAAATTAAGGCTCAAGTGGTGAAGCTCGCTAAGACCCTCCAGCAGCTTCAGGCTAGAATAACAGAATTGGAGGCCCAAGCAATACCAAGCACCCTGCAAAAGGTGTGTGACCAGATGGAGGAGACTGTTAAGAACACAGTAGTAAGGATAAGAGCCCTCGCCTTGAAGTGAAAACAACTGAGTGATAGAAGTGCATAGACATATGAACACCTCGTTGAGGATCCAGAGCTAATAAAGTTGGAAGCGCGGTTGTAGGAGGCGCAACAGTAGGCATTTTCCATGGAGACGTAGATGAAGTTGATCACCGACGTAGAAAGAATGAAGAGATCCCAAGAGTAGCGTGCATTACAGCAGCAAATCACTGCCCTCCAGGGAAAGGTAATGGAAGCCATGCAGAATCTGCAACCTGCGTAGGATGAAGCCTGCAAGGTGTTTGAAGAGGTTGATGGACAGGGCTCGCAATTGGACCAAGTAGTTGCATCAGTAGAACATCACCTGGAAGGGCCTGTTATAGAGCAGACGATCCAGGATATTGTTGAGCAGGAGGCTTAGGAGAAGAAGCAAGTCGAGGCAGGTTGAGTTAAGCTCGAGGCCTTCAAAGCAACATTATTCAGGCCTGAGTGACTCAGGTTGAGTCACAGGTGAGTGTTGGGGGCATGTTGGCCCTCAACCAAGTTTTGAGGAAAAATTGGTCAGAGTTGACCCACTTTTGGACTTCGACACATTAGTTGAGGAAGGAGCGCCCAAGCGGAGTTGAGATCATGGATCTCACCAATTTTGCAGGCTATGTGGACTCAGTAAGGGGTCCTCTAGGGTTTTTTAATGGGTTTATGGGATGTCGGCCCATGGGTTCTCCCATGTTTAGGCCTTATTGTAAGGGATTATAAAAGTATAAATAATTAATAATGTATGGTAGAAGTAGAATTTTTGAGAGCTAAGTGCAAGTAGTTTGAGTAGCTTTGTGCCAAGGAATGTATGTGTGTTAAGGCTCTATACTCAATAAAGAGTTGGATCTGTGCCTTGACCTAGTTTTGGAAGGAGGATCTGGTGCTCAATGCACAGATCTCCTGTCTGGTGCAAAGCTTGACTCTATGGCTTAGTGCGCATGAGTGAATGAATGTAAGATTCGAGCACATAATAAAGAAGGATAAGCGGTTGGTGGACGTATCCCCACACTGGGGTGAACCACGTACGTCTGGTGTCTTGTGGTTTTCTTTGTGCAATGATATCTCTATTATGTTTCTCTTAGTGCTTAGATTAGAATGTGTAATGAATATGTATGTTTTGCTCAAATTCTTTTCTTATATGCTAGATCTTATTCAAAGTGCTAAGTGCTAAGTGGTTGAAGTGATTAATATTTGTTGTTACTATGCTAGATATATTCTTGGGTACGTTTTGCAATATTAATAAGGTTAATGAACTAATGCATGTCATCTTCTAAGTGCTAACAGAATACCCTGCGAAGTGTTATTATCACATATCTGTGTCCCATCTTGGTTACAAACACCTATGTCTTGTAACCCCCCCTTCTTCTACCTCGGGTGAGACCTCGCCTACTTCACAGGTGTTGTCGAAAGGGTCAGTAGTCGGGGTTTTCTTGGTGCGTTGTTAAGCATTGAACCCTAGGTATTCCCCTGTGCCAACACACCACTTGGAGCTTTATGTCCTTATGCTTCTTGCAAGGTGGATGTGATCCAAGTTGGTCTATTTCTGATCTTTGGGCATCAACTGGCTTCTCAGGTTCAAGTGGTTTTCCTTGTTCCTAATCAAGATGTTCAAGAGAGCGTGTACTTTCTTCCTTGGGTTATCCATGTTCCTCTTCCTTTTCGGAGTCCATGGAATATTCTATGGATTTCTAGTAAGCAATATTCTCATCAAAAGTTACATCTTGGCTTACTTCAACCTTTTTCTGACCTAGAACATAATTTTTTTTTATTTTTTATGATTCGCTATATCCAACGAAAATACGCTTCTTTCATGAAGGTTCCAACTTATTTCTCTTGTCTCTGGAAACATGGATGTAAATAGGATAGCCAAATATTCTTAAGTGTTCCACACATGGTTTCTATCTAGAGAATGCTTCTTCTAGAGTCTTTTCTTTCAATATTAAGTGATGAATTTTATTTTGTACATATGCACTTGTCATCATTGCTTCAGCCCACATAAACATGGATAAGTTTTGATCATTCAGCATAGCTTTGACAGATTCTTCAATAGACATGTTCTTCCTTTCTACTACGCCATTTTGTTGAGGATTATGAGTAACAATCAACTCCCTCTTAATTCCAACAGCTTTACAGAAAACAACTAGCTCCTTGGAGGTGTATTCTCCTCCATTATCATACCTTAGTGTCTTTATCTTATTTCCTTCCAAGTTTTTAACTTCTGCCTTGTATTCCTGAAACTTTTCAAACACTTTGTCTTTTTTTTTCAACATGTAAATCCAAGTCTTGCGTGAGAAGTCATAAATGAATATCACATAATAAAGAGAACCTCCTAGTGACTTTACTAACATAGGTCCACATACATCTGAGTGTATCAGATTTAATATTTTCTTGGATCTGTTCTCACTTCTTGGGAATGGATTCTTCACATTCTTCGCAAGTGCACAGCCTCTGCATACTCCTTCATGTGTTGGCTGCAATTATGGTACCCCATGCACTATCTTATTCATGGATGGTAATGCTTGATAGTGAATGTGTGCATACCTTCTATGACATAGTTCGTTAGGATTAACTTCTTCATTAACAAGAGATTGAGTGCTTTGTCCTAACATCTTGTAGAGTCTTCCATAACGAATCCCAATAACTCTAGCATTATCTATGCTAGATCCCTTGGACCAAACAAGTACTTTTCCATCCACAAAAGCTATCCTTTCACCTTTATCTTCTAGACATGAAATGGAGACTAAGTTTTTATTCAAACCAGGTACATATATGACATTGCTAAGATGGACATTGTTTCTTGATTCCAATTCGATAAAGGCTTTTCCAATTCCCTTGACTGCATAAGAATTATTGTCTCCAAGATCCACTCTATGATAGTCCCTTTTTTCCTTTACGCTTGAGATGTTTTTTCGTTCGCCTGTCATGTGCCTAGAAGCACCACTATCAATCAACCACATTTCATCTTCTCCTTTAACGGATCCTGCAAGGGATGAATAGTAGAAGAAATATGTTTCGTCATGCTTAGCCTTATTTGATGGTTCTTCTTCTTTCACATCAGCAGTCGTCGCATTATGTTTTCTCTTTGTTTTCTTTAACATTTCAAGACAATTCCTCTTGTAGTGGCCATACTTATGGCAACCAAATCATTATTCTTTTGATATATATTTATGATTGGAGTTCCTTCCTGAATTCTTATTCTAGAACCCAAACCTTTTGTTACCTCCATTCTTCCTTAACCTTTTTGCATAGGCTTGAGCATATTCATATTTATGGATTCTTTCCTTTGATGCAATTCTAGATTCTTCTTGGGCGCAACAGGTCCATAGTTCTTCAAAGAAAGGGAAGTCCTTCCTTGTGTTCATGATTGAGGAAAATGCATCCCAAGTTTTAGGTAGACCATTGAGTGCAATGGTCACAATTTCTTTGCCAAGGATTGTTTCATCAATTACTTGTATTTGATCTCTTAATTGGGATATCATCAGGAAGTATGAGGCTACAGTATCATCCTTCATCATTTTGGTGTCACGGAGTTCATTCTTCAAACTCATTAATTGACCAATATTTTGTACTGAGAATAGCTTGATTAAGGCATCATACATCTTCTTGGATGAATCAATATTTGATATGTATGGAATAAAATGATCCTTGATTGAATCCGCAATGATTCTCATGGAATTTATATCATTCTCCTTGAACTTCCCCTTTTCTGCAATGATCCGGTTGTCTTTTTCTTGTTCTAGATTTATGTGACGTTCCACGATATTCCCTTTCACGATATCCAAGAATTTGTTCTTGGAAAGGATAAGATATATCCTTGTATTCCATGCTCTGAAGTTATAATCTCCCTCTAACTTTTTCTTAGACTTCATTCCGGTAGACATTGTTGTACGATTTCAAGAGAGGTTTCTTGATAGAAGGGTTTTTATAGATCTCTTCTTTAGAAAAGCACTGACATTCTAGATCTTTTCACCAAAGCTCTAATACCATGTTGATTTTTCAAGTACAATAGATAATAGTACTTTTATTTCTGAATACTGATAATTACTTTAGATGATATTATTCTTCTTTACACTTTTATTTTATCATTAAGCAATTACACTTCAGAAATTCAACGAAACAAATACAATGCAATAGTAGAATAGTAGAACAATAGAGATCACATGAGGACACATTGGTCTATCCTAGACACCTCCTCCAAGTCAAAAACTAGACTTTTGATTAGTAGCAACAGAATAAACTTGTCCCAATAGCTTCGTCCTTCAATAGCAGCAACATAAAAGACTCGCACATACGAACTAGGATAGAGAGAACCCACGCACATGTGAATAGTGGCAAGAGAGAGAGAGAGAGAGAGGGAAGAACAGATAGATCACCAAGAAGATCACTAAATATGCCCAAGAACCTTCACTATATTCCTTCCAGTATCTTGTATGCAAGATAAAGAGATGTGTTGATTGAGTAAAATGAGCCAAATCGTTACATATTTAAATTGGAGAAGTGACCTTTCAAGAGGCACCTTTTCATGAGGTGACTTCTTTTACATGTAATTATTTTTCTTTTTCTTTAAATAAATAATAATTTCCTTTTTGAATTTACAAAATACATTATGAATACCGACCATAGTTACAATTTCAACATGCAACCCCAATAGATGCCTCGGGTGAGAATTCACTTGCATGCAGGTGATGTTGAAAGGGTCGATGTCTACAAGGTCTGTTGGCTAGACAACTTGAACCTAGGGTCTGACAACCATGCACCAACATATGAAATCATGTGAAACCATTGTAGGTTATCAAGAGAAGAATCCATAACCCTCATTACTTCTTCTGACATCTGTCTTGATAGAATAGTCCCCAAATTAAAAAATGGATCCATTGTTCACAATTTCATGCATTAAAGGGATGAAAGCTTCCTTAAAGTGCGAAGAATATTTTTCTCCAAATAGCCTACAAAGAATGATAGTGGCATATATAAATTGGTCTATAAGGAGATGGGTTAGATAAATCCCTCTATCTGTAGTTCTAAATTATCTATATAAAATTCATCATTTCCCTACTTCTTTTGCAAAATCTATAGTTTTTTTGAATTCTTCTAACCATTCGGTAGTAAGTGTTTTCTTTTCTCTTACAAATATATAATATTCTTCTAGATACTTAGGTTGAAAAGAATCAATTCAAATACTATTCTCATTGACTACTATTCTATTTTTCAAATCAACATGATCTACAATCCATTTTATCATATCTACATAGGGTAGAATACTTGACATGGCTGCTATTTTATGCAAATGAGACCTTTAAATATTATTGTAGGCATATAAATCAAGATTTCCCCCATCCATAGGTGGGATGAATGGTATGGGGTAGGATTCATATTTAAATACTTGAAACATGTCCCCCCACTATGGACTATTCTTAATCCCTATGTAACAAGAGGTATCATTGTAGTTTGTTTTGTTAGTATCTTTATGCTCCTCTATCACTGTAACCTCCCTTTCCATGACTTCATTTTGCTTATTATATGAGGATTTGGCTTGGGGATACATACCATCTTCACATAATAATTCAAAACATTCCAAAGCATGGGACACAAATACCAATCAATTCTCTTTTCCAATTGGGAATAATTAGATAAAATCCTTAGTTTTTCTTAACTGTGACAAACATTTGAAGGTGATTGATAATTGGGGAGTAGTTAATAGGTTTTAGGGGGCATTCAAGTTTTAGGATGAATACAAGTGAACTTATGAAAAATTTACATACAAAAATTAAGGATTTCATTTATGGTAAAAGAGGGGGTAATCTCTTTGAGCCTAATATTTATTTTAGAAGTAAAATTCCATAAGATTTGAAAGAAAAAAATGCCAAAGTGAATGAGTTCCATTTAAAAGAAACAAATTATTTTTTTGAAATACTCATAATATCTACTAAAAATTGATAAATTTGAGGTTATAAACTTACCCAATGATTGCAACCCATAATCCAATGACAATTGAGCTTCTCAACTTGTCAAATTCTGAAAATCTTCCACCAACTGTTAGAATTGTCAATGCGGAAAACACAATTCACAATGATAATTAACAATCACACACAGATAATAGACACATGGATTTCACGTGGTTCACCCAAACGTTGGGATACGTCCACCAAGCATAGGCATCAGTTGTCTTATTATTCAGATCATGGAGATTACATCATCTCACTCACACTCAGTCGTTTTTGCCTCTACGGGCTTACATGAATTTATACATTCACACAAGAAACCGAATATTAAATGCTCCCTATCCATATTCTAACTTGGTCTATTTGGTTGTAACCAACACGGAATAATAGGATCCATATCTATCATTAGAGGAATTCGTTGTCACCAAATCCCAACAATCTCCACCTTGACAACAATTAACCTAATACCTTGCTCCTTCCTTTTGTTCATCCCCTTTTCTGCAAACCAAGAGAAGCCAAGCACCACTATAGCCTCTCTAATAGAACTTGTTTCATGATCTCGCCTGTGTGACTTGCACGAGTTTGGATTTCCCGAGGGGTCACTCCACCTCCAACATGTCTTCCACAACTGTGTTGTGAAACATATTTAGTGATAGATCTCTTTCTATCCAAGACACCTATATTACAATATACATTACAATTATCACAGACTAACTCAGTGTAACCATTATAGGTGACATTTGTGCTTCTCAAATGCTAAAGCACCCATTTCACTGCAACACCTGAATCTGTCACATATCTGACAACATCATTAGCATGTGAAACATATGGTCTTAACCATTTCATCACATACAATAGACCTCCTACTAAACTTACATGAGACATAACATTTTCTTCTTTATAGACATGCCCTATGCTTGAAGAAAACTTATAATGGAAAGCAAGAGGGATAAAGACTAGTTTTACAATGTTCATACTGAACTCCAACCACAGCTTACCATTACCATCTCTGTTTACTTCCATCTCCATAATTTGTTTTGCTTCTCCTTGATCCCTCATCTAAATTGTCATGTCCACCTGAGTCAATTTCTTACTAATTTTATCCATGCTTTGGCTCGCATCGAGCATATCATCAGCAAATAACATCAAGACTGTGAATGCACTATAAACCGTATAGTCATTACTACCCTTTGAAAAATTATGACTCACTATGAAGGATTCAAACATCTTGTATATTTTCCTGGGTACCAATAGGCCATACAATGAATCACGTAGCATGTAAACAAATTTGCCATTGCGATCTTGAATCAACCCTTTTGGTTGTTCCATACATACTATATCTCTATCAATGAGGACCTCGTGAGAAGTAGGATCCCACACACGACATCCCTTTATACCATCATCATAACTTGCAGAGATATAAAACAAGTAGGAATTCAGAAACAAAGATTTTAAGTATGGAAATGATTTACCGCTTACCAGTACCTGCAATTCTTTCTTTCTCTTATGACCTTGATGCTTTTGTCATAAACAAGAAGATACATCTGTCACTTCAGATGGTACTTCAGTATTGCCTTCCATCTTATAAAGGTTATCAACCTTTGTTGCCTTCATCACTACTAAACTACCTTTCAACAATGTGAGAGCTCCACCTTGACCTGTATACTTATATCCACAAGAATCCAACACTCCCAATGAAATCAAATTTGATTTAAGCTCAAGTACATATCTAACATCCGTTAATTCCCTAACAATACCATCGAACATCCTGATTCTAATACTCCCAACCCCAACAATTTTACAGTGAATACCATTTCCCATAAACACTACACCCTCATCAACAGATTGGTAAGAAATGAACCAATTTCTATGTGAGCACATGTGGTGGGAGGCACCTGAATCTAACTGTCATTCTTCTTGATATTGTAAATTACTAGAAACGGATAAAACTTGATCAATTATACCTAGATTTTTTACAGCCAAATTTGCTTCCTTCGTAGACTTTTCCTCGGATTCCTTTCTCTTCTAGCAATCTTTCTTGAGATGTCATGTTTTTCCATAGTACCAGCATTTTGCTTTACCTTTTCTGTGTCTTGACTTAGATCGGAAAGAACTTCTCTCATTCTTCTCTGTGGTTCGACCTCTGATCAACATCGCCTCTGAAGTTGAGGTTTATTTACTAGATTTTCTCCTCATCTCCTCATCCAACAAAGCTCCCACAACAAAGTCATAATCTAAAACTCCTGTTGAGCTAAAGCTAATAGAGGTGACTAGATTATCCCAAGACTCGGGCAACGAACACAATAGTGTAATAGCCTTATCTTCATCTTTGAATTTAACTTCCATACTAGTCAATTGAACTATAAGGGTATTCAAGGTATTTAAATGGTTAACAACTTTTGTACCTTCTTTCATCCGCAAATTGTACAACTGTCTCTTCAAGTAGATTCTGCTCGTCAAGGATTTCATCATATATAGACTTTCCAACTTCGTCCACAAACTGGTTGTTGTCTTCTCCGAGACAATATTGAACAGAACATTGTCGGCCAAACATGGGCGACGGCACTCAGTGATCGTGCATCCATCTCATCCCAATCATCATTTGTTATGGTCGCAGGTTGCTTTGCTTTTCCCAAAAGCACCTTCACCACGCCTTATTGCATGAGCAGATCGTGCATCTTGAGCTTCCAAAGCTCAAAGTTGTTTTTACTGCTAAACTTTTCAACTTCAAACTTCAAACGTTGCATCTTAGTCATTAGCACAAAAAATCTCTTAATATCCATTGTTTATAAAAAAAAAATAAAAAAAAAANGTTTAATAAAAAGTTTAATCCAAAACACCTTTTAATAATATATAAAAAAAGGTTTAATAAAAAACTTTTATAAAGAAAACGTTTTTATTTTTTTAAAACATCCACCTTTTAAATATTGTATTTAATCCCTCAATTTAAATAAAACCCTCTTTACCTTATGCACCCACGTGACTTGCAATGTTCACGTATTATGCATACACTCCTCCACCTTTGTTTTATGCATAGAATATAATATTCTAATTTTTGTAATTGTGCATACCTTTCATACTTTGATTTATACCTCCAGATACCTTTCATACTTTGATTTATCAAAGGGATTCACCGCACGCACCTCACGCTTCCACTGCGGCAAGTCCGCACCTCTCGTGCAGCTGGAATCTCAAATAGTCTACGCATTGTACTGTATAGTTGGACTGTGAAATTTCCAAGCTTTTAAATGCGCATGAAGTTTCACTAGTATGTCGTTGCACCCTTTTTGAGGAGGGAATTGCGAAGATGTTTAAATCTATGTATCTCACTTCTGCGGCTTTTTTGATAATTTGAAGTTTCTTCAATCAGTTTTAACCAGCTCTCATACCACTGGTTAGAATTGTCAATGTGGAAAACACAATTCACAATGATAATTAACAATCACACACAGATAATAGACACAGGGATTTCACGTGGTTCACTCAAACGTTGGGCTACGTCCACCAAGCATAGACATTGATTCTCTTATTATTCAAATCATGGAGATTACATTCGCTCACTCACACTCGGTCGTTTTTGCCTCTACGGGCTTACATGAATTTATACATTCACACAAGAAACTGAATATTAAATGCAATCCCTATCCATATTCTAACTTGGTCTATTTGATTGTAACCAATGCAGAATAATAAGATCCAGATCTATCATTAAAAGAATTTATTGTCACCAAATCCCAACATCAACTAAACATGAAATCTCACACTCTTCCAGTTTGGGGAGAGGTCATGAGTTCGAAACCTGTGTCCCTTGGGGCTGCGAAGCTTTATCACTCCCATACCAGCCACTATGTGGGGAAGTATCTGGGGTGGGTTTCCAGCGCGGAATCTCCAACGTGAAAAAAACTACACATGAAATCTATACTCTTCTCTACGATGATGAAAATCAATGCATTTAATGGATGAAATTTCTTTGATATAATAGATTCTTTGCAAATGTAATGATCATGCATTAAAACACCAATCATGTCAAACTGAATGTGGAGGATTCAGAAAATCATTGGAGGACATGTGCATTAATTTCGCACAAACCAGATTTGTAGTGGAATCCATCGAATGCTCATCGGATATTTTTCAAACTTGCATGTGTGAAGTTCTAAGAGCCACCAATAATCGTTTTAGGGAACTTACAAAGTTGATAATCAAAAGGAGGCCAAAATATATTGAGAGAAATATAAAGTTAAACATTCAAGACATCCTAAAGTTATTTAGAGCTCATCAAAGGTTTGAAGTTAACAAAAATCCTAAGGATTTATAAGATGATTATCTTTAGTACTTTAGAGGAAACTTACCAAGACCTTGAACATTTTTGGGGATACGAGAAAGTTCAAAGTTGTAAGATTCCAAAAAAAACATCCACTTAACCTTTAGTGTTAAAAGATGGCTTGTGAGGCCCCAAAGGTTTTAGGAAAATATCAAAGTTCAGACTCAAGCACTTTTTAGAGGTAAACTTATGACATTCCTCGAAAAAATTCGATGATCATTGAAAGTTTGATGTCGAGAAGGATCGTGAAATCGTGAAACACTTGTTTGACCTAAGGGATAAAGAAATAGTCATGCAGCCCCAATAACTTTTCTCTTTTTGTAGGTAAAGATATGAAATCTCTCTATAGTTTCACGCTAGATGAAAAGTTTAAAGTTCCAAACATTCCCAAAAGAAAAAAAAATTCGATGATTGTTAATACGATGTCAAAATTTGGATTCCTTTGATAATGAAGTCACAAAATCTCTTAAAAAGTGTTGGGGACAATATAAAGTTTGAAGTTCAAAAGAACTCCAAATGTATTTCAGGACTTTAAATAATTGTTATTTTGAAATTATTCTAAATTTTTTTTACCAAAGCCTTTGAAAGTAAAACTTTAAAAGGTTTCCCTAACATTTTTGGTGTCCTTTCAATGTTTGAAATTTCTAAAATCACTTACACTTTTAAGGGACTTTTAAAAGTTGAACATCATAAAATCCCCAAAAATACTTTTAAAAAATGATCAAACTAAAAAAATCTAGTTCAAAACCATGGTCAGATAAGATGGATGATCTTTTGACTAAGGCATTTATAGATTTTGAAAAAACAAAGATTTTCCTTAGTGAATTCTTCAAAGAAAATAAATAGACATAGATTATCATTCAATACTTTGGACTAGATTTTGAGAGACAAACAAACTATTAAAACAATCCAAGCATGTCTTAAGCTTGTCATGATACAAATTATTCATGAGCTTGTTGTGATATAATTATTTTTTTAAATAATAACCCTTCGTCGGACCATTGACAACCTAGTTCATCGTTGTTTCGAATAGCGTAACGTTTTCCTCCTGAACCAGTAGTCGTCAGAAACATAGTCGATTCGTCAATACCTAGTCTTATGATGAAAATTTGCTAATGGTTTGTCGTAGCTTAGTCGATATTTCAATGAAGTAGAGACAAAAAATGTGGTGGATGATACGATGAACTGGCGACAAATTGTAGCGGATGATACAAAGGACTGGCGATGATTAGTAATCGATCTTCTAACGGACTAGTGATGAAAACATGATGTATTTGAGACAAACTATTGTGGATGATACGAATGACTGGTGATGATCATTAATCGATCTTTCGAAAGAATAGTGATGAAAACGTGATGGATTTGAGATGAACTGATGGGGCACATTCATCGTAGGTTAGTTTCGGTTACGATGGACAAGTGATGAGAAAAACCTGGATTTGGGACCTACATCGGTCGATGGTATGACATAAATGTTTGTTTGTCTTGCAATGAACTTGGGTCATCGTAATTGCGATAGAGGTGACGTGAATAAAAACGGGTTGTATCCTTCGTCATACTTGAGACGTTGTGGTGATGAACATGCGTCGATAAATTATCGGAAAACGGGCCCAACGTAGTGATTTGTCTTGATGACATATCACTGTGGACTGATCTATTTGTTTGATCAACCACAGTTGAATGTCAAACAAACCAAATGGATGGCACTGATTAGTGATTTTGATTTCGTGATCAAACATATAAAAGGAAAAGAAAATCAAGTGGTAGATGCACTCAGTCGAAGTGTGTAGATAGTACATCTAGAAGCAACAAGCGTGTGTGAGTCTGACATTAAAGAGAGAATCAGAATTTTCTTGCAAAATGATGAGCATTTTAATCTAGTGAAAGAAATTTTGCAACAAGAGCCAAACATGAAAAAGCACGAGGGATATCAACTCACAACAGAAAATTTGTTATTTTATAACAATAGGCTATACATACCTAATTCAACATAGCTGAAAAACCTTATAATGGACAAGTTTCATAGGAGACCTTATGTCCATGGATTTCATTACAGGGTTGCCAAGAATGGCTAGGCAACACGATGCAATCATGGAGGTGGTGGATAAGCTAAGCAAGTAAACTCATTTTATTCCAATTAAGTTCACTTTTAAATCTATATATGGCATTGATGTTTTTACAAAAGAAATTTTTAGATTGCAGGGTATGCCCAAGACCATTATTTCAAATCAAGATGAGAAATTCATATCGAATTTTTGGAAAGGCTTATTTGCGATCTTTGGAACACAACTAGCATTTAGAACAACCTACTATCCTCAAACACATGGGTAGACCAAGAGGGTAATTAGAGTGTTGGAGGATATGTTGAGGATGCATGTCATGCATCAAAGCAAGCAATGGGAAGAATATCTACCTCTAATAGAGTTTGCCTACAACAATGGTTATCAAGAGTCATTGAAGATGGTACCATTCAGGCTCTGTATGGAAGGAAGTGTAGAGTTCCAATTAGTTAGTACAATCCAGTAGGTAGGTTCATACTTGGGCCAAACCTGTTAAGAGAAATGGAATAGGAAGTGGTCAGAATAAAGCAAAAACTAAAAGTGGCCTGGGATAAACAAAAAAACTATGCAGATAGCAAAAGAACTCACAAGGAATTCAAGGTGGGAGATCATGTGTATATTAGAGTGAAACCCAAGAGAATCTCCCTAACAATGGGAACTTGTGCCAAGTTAGCGCCCTGCTATTGTGGACCGTTTGAAGTCCTATAAAGAGTGGGACCACTGGCATACAAACTTTCCCTACCACTTAATGTTAAATCCCACAGTGTGTTCCATGTATCCTTATTAAAGAAGTATATTCACGATTCTAATCACATTATGTATTGTACTGTGATACAAGTGGAACTAGAGGGAGAATTCCAGCCTGAGCCTCAATGCATCCTGGACAAGAAAGAGACATTTCTTTGGAACTGAGCCATCATGCAGGTCACAGTGCAATGGAATCACTTTGGAGCACATGAGGCCACATGGGAACTGGAGGATGCCATGAGGATGGCATACACATTTTTGTTTTCTATATAAACTATGTATATGGTGTTAAAAACACCGAGAACAATGTTTCCTTAACGGGGAGGGGAATGTAACACCCCATTTCCCCCCAAGTCTGTAATTATGCTTAAGACTTCATGAATTGTGATTGATAAGCATTGTAATTTTGTTTTATATCTAATGAAAACACCTACCAGTTAATTGAAGGGAAGCCTTGGAATACTGGCCATGATACCACGAGTGGGAACTTGTGAGGGGGAACTCAGAACTTTATGTGTAGAAAATAGGAAGCTTTCCCAACAATCCAACCTACACATGCATGACCTTGAATGACCAACCTGTTTGTAGTACCTTGTTCGCCATGTAAAAAAGAAACCTATTAATGACATCATATCGGGTAGTTAGAGAAGTTATGAATACCTTCAGAGCCTTTACTCAGAGGAGCAAAGGGTCGATTGCAGTTTTAATCTAGGAGTACCTAGAAGTGTCTCTTCAATTTAGGAGCTTGACCTCGGGGGTTGCTTCTAACAAAAGCAAGTTGGGGAAACCCAAGGAAAAAGAGAATGTTATGGATCACGAAAAGGAATGAGGAGGAAGAGGACACATAGATAGTGTGTGTGGTATCATGAATGAGAAAAGAGAGCTTGCGTGCACAGAAAAGAGCAAAGGAAACTGGGAAGTTTTCATGAGGAAAATAGGAAGCTTACCCAAGACATGAAAGGTCAACATTGGAACAGAGAATACCCATATCCATATTAGAGCATAGAGGGATGCCACAAGTTGGTTCTTGTTGGAAAGAAATGAACACTGGTATGGGGAGGGTGTTGACAGACTGTGTAGTAGTGAAGGGACTCCCTTTTTCAAAGGAAATCTAGATAGGAAGGCACCTAGTAAGCTCGTGGAGGCCCTGGGCTCAATGGGAAGAGGGGATTTCTATTGTTGCCAGTGTAGTGGAGGAGAGTAACCTCCCTGACCAATTCCTTAACCTAATATCCAACTTGTGAGAGTCCCCTAGTGGTATCATTCCTTGGCATAGGGTTGGCTTACTATAGAGAGAAAAAGTGCAACAGAGCATATGGTTGGGTGGAAAGGAATTCACCCTCAGTCAATTGGTTGGTTGAATTTTAAACCGAATAGATAAGTGTTTTTTATTGTATCTAGAAAATGTTTGTTAGTAAATGTAAATTGCATGTTATTTTCATAAGTAGTTTAAATATGATGGATGAATGCTAAAGTTTGAAAGTAATGGTGTAATGTGGTCCCTTCTAAAGGATTTACTGATTACCTAAGACGGTAGTGTTTGAAAGGTCAAACAGAGGTGTGTAACCCTGTGTTTTCCAATACAAGTCGTTGAATGGAATGTTTGTAGGATGAGAAAATCTTCATCCTAGGGCCTTTGGGAGGCCGTGACACCTTTACGCTAAAGACAAGGACCAAAATATTGAGGGTTTTGAGCTAAAAACCTTGCAAACAATGCTAAGGAGGGTGTGAGCCTATTCACCTTAAGACACCCTAAGACCTTGTTGAAATCCCTGATCAAAGCCAAGAAGAAACCTCAGTCGTTGCACTGATGTGAAGAGTCCATCTCAATCATTCGTCGGAGATCTAGGCTTTAGACAAATCCTTTCGAAAGAGGATCCAAACCTAGAAGCGATGTCGAGTTGAAATTTCCAATGGTGAAGTTTTGAGTCAACGAGAGCTGTCAATTTACTGGGAGGTTAGACTGATGAGATCTAGACCATAGATCCATCATGTGCTAATACGATAAACTTGCTAGAAGTGTGGAATTTAGGAAGGATTATTGGAGAATAGGTGGAAGGAATTTCTGACGAGAGAATCCTAAAGATGAAGGTCCAAGAGGACCAGAGCCGTAGATCTATCAGAGGTTCGACAGATGAGATATGAACCATTAGTTTCATTGGGAGTCCAATCGATAAGAGAACCCTAATAGAGTGGTAGTTTCAATTGAATTTCGAGAAGATCATAGATCTAAGATATCTCAGACCATTGGATGAGAGGGTCTAATGATCATTGGATCCATCGGAAAACCCCATCTTGGAAGCATCTGTTCAAAGGAACCAAGAGGGTGTGGAAGCGAGGTGTTTTCTGATGGAGGGAACCCGAGAGAATGAGAACTATTGATCAGATGAGGAGTCCATCCAATCAAATCTCAACTGTAGATCTTGTCATAGACCTCACCTGTCGAGAGAGGGAAGGAGATTGGGTGAGACTATTATTCATCGCGCGTTGTAGGTTTTAAATAAATAGAATCATTGGTTTCCTCGATTCTCAACCATTGGATCTGTGGGGAGTGAGGTTTTCAGAAGAGAGGTTGGAGTTTCACAACCTATTTTCCCAATAAGGGAGACTCTAAATCATCGCATGTTGTTGATCTAAGTCTGAGCCAAGTGAGATAGATTCGTCCATCTGGATATGTTCATGTTTTGGTTGTGTAGTGAATAACACCAAGGGTTTGTTGTTGGAGTGTGACGTGCCTGAGGACATGTCACCGCCACACCATTGCACACACCATATGTTCACCAATGTATATGACATGGAAGAGTCCATGTGGTATCCATGTAGGCCAGAGGTCATGAGGAAGAGTAAAGGCCTAAGACCTTAGACCATTTTAGTTTGCGTAGGAA
>SNQJ01S0052670.1:39844-82565 GCA_010110895.2 Picea sitchensis | reverse complement strand
CAACCTCATCAAATGGACAAGCTAAAATGCATTGGGTAAAGTGCTAACTTTGTGTGAGTATAACTCTTGCCCATTCATTCGACATTTCCTCAAGATCCCAATTCCCAACAAGTAGAAGGAAACCAAGACCAATACATGGTTAATGTTTTGGATATTGTATCACTAAGATGTGTTTTTCACCTCATACTTGATGCATACATCAACACATGTCCCTAACTCCACAACCAATCCTTCTCTCGTGGGTCTTTCTTTAGGCAATTGGAATCAAGGATGGAATTTGATTCATAAATTTCTCATCACAAGGTGATTTACCTGTCAAATACAGTGAGTAATCAAACATACCTATCACCAAAGTTAAACAAAATTCTTAGTACATCTAATAAAATTGTTATAACCATCAAATTGGATGGGTGGATTGGATTTCAAACCAACCCTAGTTGGAATTTTGCTTGAACGTCTTGCCCCTTGCTTGTTAACCTAGTTATTGCTTTCACCATTTCCTTATTGATATGTAATTGATACTCAACCAAATAAATCCCATATGCACAAGACTTAGTACTACCCTAACACATGTCTTTTCAACCACAAAAGTATCATTATGGTATTCGTTGGTGTATTTTTATTAGACCAATATGCAAGAAGAAATAGCTAGGTTTATTAAAGGTTGTATTTTATGTTGTTCTAAGAATCTTAGTAATAAGAAGCAAGGACTATGAAGTCCACTTCCAGTGCATACAAGAACATGAGAAAGAATATCCATAAACTTTGTTACTGGTTTTTCATTAACATGACTACTTATATGCGACAACAAACAACTAAGTGAAATGTGCATTCTAATAGCTTGTAAAAACAAGTGTTGCATGGCAGTGTAGTCCCTGCCAGGTTGGAATGGGAATAAATGCACTGCTACGGCGAGACCGAGAACAAACATGTGGGAAGCATCTTGAAGTACATGTGGTATCCATGCAGAGGATGACTTGTGGCAGCGTGTCACAGGCCAGCCACAAGACATTTGACTTGTAGATGACCCCCAAGGTTAATATGTGAATGAGCCAGTTTTTTCCTGGGGTGTGTATAGTTCAAACATGGGACTTAGAAAATTTATGTCTCAATGACTTGCAATAAAGGTTCCTGGAAAAGAGGACCAGGAAGCATACAAATTAAACATTCAAATATAATAAACACAATTTCCTGACATTTTGAAATTTATCAAAAATCAATAATGTGTTGTAACAAAGGTTCCTAGAAAAAAAGGACCAGGAATCACACACATTAAACATTCAAATATAATAAATACAATTTCCTGACATCCATCATAGTTCAAGGAAAAAAAAATTGCATTCTTGAATTAGTTTTCTTTGAAATTTATCAAAAAATAATAATGTATGTTACATATTTATGGAATCTGTTCCATATTTATGGAAATTTAAACGTGTTTGTCATATATATTGGGATTGGGGCTCCCACCTACCATAAAAGAAATAAGTACAAGAAATAGGATTGTAGAAAGAAGAAGTGTGCGATGGTAGAGAGGAAGACCTGAAAAGAAGAAATTGGAAGTTATGAGTATTTGGTTAGAGATTTTTATTTCAAGAGGTAGAATAACTGGATTGATAAAGAAAACAAGATGTGATTAGTATAGACTTACTATGAAGCCGATGCGTTTTTTTTGTTGTCGTCGACGACCACTGGAATTGTGCCAACCGGTTGTTGTCCTTCGTCAATGAGCTTGTCCATTCTCCGTTGGAACCATTCTTCAATGTAGCTTCTCATGGGGGCCATGCTGATTTCATCCTAGATTTCTATGTCGAAAAACTCATTTTCTAATTTCCTTATATCCATAGAAATACTATGCAAAGCCTGTTCAATTTCTTCATTATGTGCCGAATAGTCCACTAGCCAGTTCTCGACCTCATATACACCATATTCAAGGATGTCGTAAAACTTTTCTAAAGACAACCCCTTTAAAATATCAAGTTGTTTATCGAAGGCTTCTTTGGTCAAGGACAAGGATTTGAGGATTAAGTTTGGGTCTTGAACCTCATTGGTACTTTCGGCTAAGTCTATTTGGGTCAGGTTTCTGAATAATTCTTCTTTTTCTGATATGGCTTGTTGACATGATTCGACAATGAGATGTGGGTTCTTAACTTTATTTTGTCAGCATGCTTTTAATTTTTTGATTTTCTTTAGGGAGGGGAGATCCTCTTGTCTTCTTTTCAGATCCGAGTTGTTGATGGCATGGTTGGAAAAAGGGGTCACCATCTGTTCATAGAAACGTTCTTCATTTTTTAAATTCGTCTGCAAATGTCCGTGCAAATCATTTTCCCTCTTTCAAAAGGAAGATATATTTTGTAATGTTTCCCAGGCTTCAATAATTAGTTGCATTCTTTTCTTGATGTTCTTCTCTACAATGACTCTACACGATGCGAGGAGGCTGGAGTATTCTTTTAACTTGGTTGCAGGGGTAGCAGACACTTTTTTCTAAAGGACTGGCAAACTCTGGGGTAGCAATGAAAGCCTCCTCCAATTCCTTGACTCAGCCGTTCAATATGGCATTCTCTGCTTCAATTCCTCCAATGGAATCATCAAGAGCATCACGGTTACATGGTGAAATCGAGAGATTTGGGACAGTCGTGTTTTCCTAAAGTTAATCTCTGTACGATATTTGTCTTTCTTATTTGCTACATTTCTCTTTTCAATGATTAAATTTTTAGATTGGTTGTCAAAAACAACGCTCTGGAATACGTAGGATTCATCTTCGTAAAGAAATTCAGTCTCATCTATTTCCATTGTGGAACTATGGTGCATTGCGTCCGCGGACGGGTGAACATTCTACATGTTCTCAATCTCATTTTCAAGTTGCATGTGCTCACTTTCAATTTCGGGTTCTTTTGCCTGCCCTACAATGTTTTTTCTCTTCTTCGTCAGGGGAAGCTTGTGAGAACTATTAATTTTTGCGTGAGGAGGGTTCTTATCTCCTCCTCCATTTGAAGATTTCTGGTTTTCTTTCTTACTAGGGTGGCTCGTTGAAGCGATGCTCCGTGATGTCGTGCTCTTGGGAGTGTTGTTCGGGGACTGGAAACTCTTCTCACTGGATTGTTTTCCCTGCTGTCTATGCAATTCAGTCGTGCTTTGCAATGTCTCTACGTCGAAATCGTCAGAAGCATGAGCGTTGTCATCACTGTCTCTGTCTTCAGTCATGCGTCTATGGATAAAAGATATTCTAAAGCCAACTGATAGTAAATGTTCTTGGAAAATCCCATTAGGGTTGAACCCTTTTAGTATTTCATCATATGTTAGGTTGAAGTTCTTGAAATGGCCTACGAATTCATCAATCTTGTTGATGTTTCTGCACACGAAGTCCCCAACTTTTCAGGGCAGAGGAAGGAACTACTTTTTTCTCTTGTCATGGAAAAAATGAAACTAGTGTTTATATTGCCTTGTTATTTCTATAACAAACATCTTGTCTGTGATGTGGCATGGAAGAAAGTCATAATTTTCCTTGGAGCCAAAGACCATTAGTACACTGTAATTTTCCTTTTCTTCAAGTGTCCCCTTCTTGTCCAAAAACTTTGTTGCCTGGCCACACATCCAAGAAGCATTCTTTCCTAACAATAAATCTTTGAAAGATGAGAAAAAGTCATTAAAAACCTAATAAAAACAATGGGAGGCCTTGTTCCTCCACAAGGCCTGGTACCAGAATGTTATTGGGTTGAATTCATAGTTTATTTTCTTGGACAGAGACAGTTTTGGAAATGGACAACAATGCACTATTGTGAAAATCAAGTAGGATGACATATAAAATTTATTCGATTCTTTGAATCGTGACAGCTGGGAACAAATTTCAATGGAAATTAGCTTCCCCCAATGGAAAATGAATTGTTCCTTGACTGTGAAGTACAAAATATAAATAACTATACGGGAAATGCTTGTCGTGGATTCTTGTCCCGTTATTCTTGTAAATAGCCAAGAAATTTTCCGGAATGGATTTCTAAAGGAACTGACCTGCAACTTTGTGATATCTTTAGGAATTGTTTTCAGGTCTTCGAGGAACTCAGGTAAGAGGTCCAACCTGTGATCATGTTTTTCTAGGAACTGCTTGCAGTCATGTCCTCTGAAGGTCAATGTTGGCTCCAACAATCTTAACATCTTGCGGAAGAATTGAGGTGAAAAAGAAACAAGAAAATGGTCGCGCAGTGGAATAATTCTTTGGCTTGAAATATATTCTTCGACACACCAAGAGACCACCTCCTTACAGTCAAAAACCTCAGGGACGCAGCCTGCACGAGTGATTCCAAAGATCCAAATCACTTCGTTCTGGGCAGACCGGGATGAATAATAAGAGTATGCCCTGGACCAATGGAAGTTCTGGTCCTCACATCCGAAAATATTCATTGTATCTCCACAGAACTGTTGTCGAGTTGCTACCATAAGTTTACAAGAACGTTTGTTTTCTCCAAACGATGTATGAAATGAAGAGTTGGAAGGGATATTACAACCATGCACAAACCTTGGACCAAATGCGTGTGAATGGGAGATATCCTCGAGGCTTTCGCTCATTAATGACAATTTCGACAGCTGTTGCATGATGCTCTGTTAACATTAAAGACTAGTAATTTCATACATAAAAGTGAGAACATGGAGGATACGACAATGAGCAATTAAGGATTGGATATTTCCTGAATGGGCCAAGGCGACGACCCTTTTTTGAGATGAACAATCGGAAGGGATAATATACCTCTCTATATATCTTGGTTTAATGCATATTAATGGGAGATCTCCTTGAGCATTTTTCTCATTAATGACAATGTTGATGGTTCATGCATGGTGAGTTGTTAGCATGAAAGGTTACTAATTGCATATTAAGAAAGAAGTACGAAGGTCATGGGGACAGGAAAGAGAAATTAAGGAGTGTCTAATTATCAAAAGCGGTTGGGCGGGATTCAAAATAGGGTTCCAAGGTACAACTGTTGGAGCTGAGGGCCCAAGGGTCAAATTGTATGTCTCAGAATTTTTTGAGTGAAAAACGCATAACACTGAAGAGGGAATGATGGGACAGTCTAGAGGGAAATTTGTATATCGTGGAAGTCTGGGTAATGTTTGCAGGACATAGAACAATGGAAGTGAAAACGTGAGCCCGCCTATCCAGGAACCCGCAATCGAAAAAGTTGATCAAGGAGGATTCGTTTTCGCTAATATATTGAAACTTGTATTATATATCCCAATGTGTGGAAAGATCTTTTTTGCATGTCTCTGGAAAAAAAAGAGAAAATAAGAGAAGATAAATTAATTTAAATTTGAGGAGTCGAGCTTCATTTAAATTTCACTGTGTCGTCGACAATTTTTCTTTTTAATGATGGTGTGTACGGTTGTTTCATGATGAACTATTAGCATTAAACCTTGGTCGGCAATAGTAAACAGTGACTAAGAATTGGATATTTCGTGAACCTGCCAACTCGAGGAACCGCGAAAGAGATTCCATGAAATGGGCAAGTATGGAAAGCGGTTGGACGTGCTTTAGAATTAGGGTGACAATGGTTCCCTAGGAGACGTGACTTCCCGAGGGTCAAATTGCATGTCTCGAAACTTGAGTGCAAAATGTGTACCATGAAAGAGGGGATGATATGGGACTTCGACGGTCAATTTGTATATGGCAGAAGTGTGGGAGATCTCCTCAAGCGTTTCACTCATTAATGACATATTTAAGGTTCATGCATGACGAAGCTTGCCAATTTCATATTCAGAGAAAAGTAGGAAGGTGGCGGGGAAAGGGAACAACAATTAAGGAATGGCTAATTATCAAAAGCGATTGGTGACACTTCGAAATAGGGCTAGAAGATACAACCAACAGAGGTGAGGGCCCGAGGGTTAAATTCTATCTCTCGGGAGTGTTGACCGCAGAACGTGTAACATGGAAGAGGGCATGATGGTGCATTCTTGCGGAAAAATTGTATATCGCGGAACTCTGGGTACTCTTTGCTACTCGCGGAACATTGAAAACACAATCCTGAGCTTGCCAGTCCGGGAACCCGCAATCGAAAAAGTGTCTAAGTTTGTAATAGGGAAATGGTAGGCTGGACTCGATACACAGTAAATGTACAATGTCATGGATATACAACCAACTTGGGGCTAAGTATTGAAAGTAATGACAGATGGTCGAGCTCATGACGGGGCATTCCAGTGGAAAAATTGTATATCGCGGAACTCCTGGCACTGTTTGCAAGTCGCGGAAGATTCGAAACACAATTTTGAGGCCATCAATCCGAGAACCTACAATTGAAATAGTCTCCAAGTATGGAATAGGGAAACGTTGGCCCGAACTTGTTTTCGCTAATATATTGAAATTTGTAATAGCTTTCCCATTACCTGGCAAGATCTTCTTTGCATGTTTCTGGACAAGTTATTTAGGGATGGTTATTCCTTGAGTATTTTTCTTATTAATGACGACCTTTATGGTTGTTGCATGATGAAATCTTAGCATATTTGGAAATATTTACAAGGATGGTCGGAACAAGAAACAATGACTAGGAATTGGATATTTCATGAACCTGCCAATGCGAGGATCCAAAATAGGGTGACAAGGTCTCCCCAAAAGATGGGAGGCCCCATGGTCAAATTGTACCGCTCAAAACATTTGAATGCATAATGTGTAACACGGAAGAGGGGACAATGTCGGAGTCTGACAACCAATTTGTATATGGCGGAGGTCCAGGTGCCAATTGTTTCATACCAATGTGTTCAGTTGTCACTAGTAAGACCATAATCAATGTATTTTTGGAAGGGCGCTAAGTTAGTGGGGATGGAAGGCAGCGACAGATACTTTGAAACATGTGTGAACCCTAGTAGAGTGAATCTTTCAAGTTCAAGGAGTTTGCGGTGGAATTGTAGATCACGAAAGTTTTGAGTGCAAGATGTATATCACAGAACAAGAAGCATCAAAGTTTGAAAGGGCCAACCCGACAACCACGACCATAAAATTGGCTAAGTATGGAAAGGAACAACGGTCGGTCGGATTCATCATGTGAGGATATAGATGGAGATGAAGATATGTCAGCCCGCCAAACCTGGAACCTGTGATCATAGAAAGGCGAATCAGTGTATATCCAGAAAAAGATAATAGGAAGAAGAAAAGGGAGAAAGGGACAAGTATCTCATAGAACAACATCTATTTTTCGTCTATTAATTCCAATCTTTTGGAACCCCTGGTCAGTCCTCACTAGTAAAAGCATAAGTTGTAGATCACAGAAGTTCTTGTGGTGCAATATGTATATGACAGAACATGGGACATAAGTCTTGGATACCGCAAACCCGGGGCCTTGTGGTCAGATAATTGGCTAAGTATTGAAAGGGACCGCAGTTGGTCAAGCTCATGGTGTGAGGATATAGACAAAGATAAGCATATGCCAATCCACGAATCCAGGGGGCCGTAATCATGGAGATGCGACTAAATATAGAACCACAAAGGGGTAATAGAGGGGGAGAAAACAGGGAAAATTTAAAGAGAAAGTGTTTATATTTATTCCAATAGTATTCTTATTAACATATATTAATAGATTATTTCTGGTCCAAATGAAAATCATCTTCCAATTTGTAGGATGTTGTTCGAAAAAAATGTTGTGTCACACACACACACACATATATATATATATGAAAAACACACACACACACACACACACATATATATATTCTTTCTATTGCACGGATATTATCAAATAGAAGAAGCTGCAATATATGCAAAATATTGAACATGAACATGACATCAACACTTGAGTTGCCTTGTTGTAATAGTCATTAATTCATTATATTTATGGGACCTCGAAGAATGAAAGCAGGACGGGTCCTCCCATTTCTTTATTTAAGTATAGGGTGGGCACCACATAAGTATGGCCTATGAAAAATTATTCTTCCATGTAAAATGTAAGAAGCAAACAAAGTGGCCTTTATTTAAATTGAAGTGTTGGGCAGCAAAACGAAAATCTTGTCGTCCATGTTTAATGACACACACAAAAAAGTACAAAATAAAATAAAAAACAAAAAATTCAAATATTCTATATTCAAACAAACTGGGTTACAAAATACAACTGAGATTATTTTCCATAATGACTGTGATTGGGCCTGTCGTCGACTAAAAAAAGAAAATATGTACAATAATGAAGCTTGTGGACAATCTTTTATAGATTTCAACTTGACCATCAAATTCTTGATTTGTAAAAAACAATGAGTTGAATATCAATTTCGGGTCTTGGACTTCATTGGTGCTGCCAATTAGATCTATCCCAGCTATTTGAATAGCTTGCCTCTTCTAGATATGGCATGCCTGCATTGGCTGGTTATTCAACATTCCATACTTTGCTAAGTGTTAATTTCCCTATATCATCGAAAACTTGGGGTTTAAGGTGCCTTCCTTGTAATGTTCTTGATCATTGACATCTGAGACAAATTAGAGATGTGATTTAGGCCCAATTTAAAGACGAGGGAGTGGTTTTATGTGATGTCATCTTTGGGTGAAACAAATCTTGTTAGCCAACAAAAGCTGAGACAAAAAAAAAAAATCAAGTATGTTGTCACTGCTATTGTCCCAGTATTCAATCATCTTTTTGGTTGGAAAGCCTGCCTGAATATTTATATGTTGAACTTCTTTGTTTTATTATTGTAAATTGGAAGGGACGTCCAAGTCAGCT
The DNA here is from genome assembly GCA_010110895.2 of Picea sitchensis. NCBI lineage: Eukaryota > Viridiplantae > Streptophyta > Pinopsida > Pinales > Pinaceae > Picea > Picea sitchensis. The sequence continues at coordinate 73,884 of SNQJ01S0052670.1, read as the reverse complement.
ACAAAATGTTCCTCTGTTGAAGTACACATATTCTTCCAACAACACAGATCTGGCAAGTGTATCAAATGTTGCAGATCACATTCTTTCGTTGTAGGGGTGGAAAACATGGAGGCCCACAAAATGGTATGGAATGTTCGGAAGTGACACCAAATATTACTCCATGCCTGGATACACTCAGAAGGAAATTATAAAATTGGATACCCACGAATGTGAGAAACTGTATGCACGTTTTATATAATTACAGAACGTTTTATGCCAAATTTGTAACAGACTTGACAGACAACCAGTTTCTATGTCAAAGAGTGTTGAGCGACGTCTGGATGCAGTAATAGACTCGACATACAATCAAATTTTGATCACTACTGATACTAATGTCAAGTGAAATAAGTCGTTATTGCGGGTTCCAGGTAGTTTCACCTTTAGGCATCCACATTGGTGGTGACCCCAAGCTCCAGATAGCTTCGGCTTTGGACATTGACATTGGCAGTGGAAATGGGAACAATGTTATTGACTGCAGTGCGGAAATGCGATGAACAAGAAGGGTTTTCACTGTAAAATCACTTAGACTGCAGGAGTGTCAGACCTACAAATAACATCGACTTTAGTGTTGCTTCATCATGACAACTACAATGTTGCTTTGAGTCCATAAATCTTTAGGCGTTGGGTGTCATGTGCGATAATGACCTTGACATTAGGTACATGTCAAACATCTAGTATCTGACATTGCAGTGTTAATGCAATTTCCATAGTGGACGACGACTGAATTGCATTGGCACAAGAAATATTAATTATGTGATTAATTAACATCCTTGAAGGACGTGAATCCCAAACAATGCCTAAAAATTTTCGAACAACCGTTTGTTCCAAAAATACATTGTTTTATATTTAAAAAAATAAGAAATTATAGGTGGAAACAACTCTGGAATACACCACTACATTAAGGTCTCTTCTAAAGAATGAAATAAAATGATTACATGAATGTGGTAGTAAAAGGTGATTTTAAGAAACCAAATCATTACCTGAACACGCGAAACTTCTTGCAGAAGGTGGTAGTATAAAGTAATCCTCAGAAAGTGTTGCAAAGTCCATAATCCATAATTCCTTCCCATTAACGTTTCCTAGTTACATGTTGATGTAGGCAGCAAAAAGTTTTGAGAGTGTCGTTCCCTGGTTATATACCCACCTTCAAGTAGGAGGAGAATATTCGTGCAAAAAGGGGCAAGCTCATCGACCCAGATGCAATCATATGCATAGGAATAGTAAAAAAAAATGTGCAGTGGCGATAGAAATTTGATTTTATGTGGATTTTACTACATCCAGAGGAAAGTGAACAAACTTTGACAAAGAATATGACCTTCTGTCAAGTTTGTTACCACACCCAGAAGTAGCTCAACAAACTTTGAAATAGAAACTTCTGCAATTGTAGGATGTTGATTCAAACACCCATACAGTTTCTCATACTCACGACGATCCAAATTTATAATTTCCTTTTAAGTATATTCACGAATGGAGTAATATTTTGCGTCATTTCTGAATATTACAGACCATTTTTCAAGCCACGGTATGTGCAACTCCTCTGACGAAAGATAAATTCTTGTGTGTTCTGTAGAATTTGATACACTTGCCAAATCTGTGTTGTTGGAAGAAACTGTATACTTCAACGAAGGAGAATTTTGCAGGTAACCTGAAAGTCTCTTCCAACTCCCAGTAAGAAAACAAATAAGATCAACACACAAATCTACGGGCAAGCCTTTCAACCATCCAAACCATCGAATACAGGGACAACACCAATCACAAGACACTTGATTTTTTATTTTTTTTGTCTGAGTTTCTGTTGGCTAACGGAGTTTTTTTTGCTCAAAGATGATGTCATATAAAACCATTCCCTCGTCTTTCAATTGGGTTTGAATGGCATCTTTAAGTTGTCTCACATGTCCATGACTAGGAACATTACAACGAAGGCACCTTAAAGCCCAACTCTTTGATGATAGAGAGAAATGGGAATAAGTATTTAAAATCGACGCTGGAGGATGATAGTATAATCTTCCGTAGATTTTGGTTTAATTTGTTTTAATGGAAGATGCCCTTGATCTTTACACTTATCAATGCCAATATTTTCGAATATGTGTGCTGAATAGTCACCAATAACACAAGTTAACATTCCCATATGCAAGCAGATTCTCAAATATGACAACCTATAACATATGCACAATATTAAAGAGGGACATGATGTCAAGACCTCTGTGGATGACACGATCGTGGATGGCAGTGTGGTAGTACAATATTTTAGTGTTGCTATGATGATGCCTTTAAAAAACTAAAATGCCCAACACTTTTTGCAAATTCAAAATGGACACAAATTTTTTTATCAGATCCCATAATATTTGCATGTTTATGCATTTTAATGGGAGATGTCCTCGAGATTTCCTCTTATTAAACCTAATATTTTTGAACCTGTCTAGTCGGTTGTCACTAGTAAAAGCATAATTAATGTGCATTGGGAAGGGCGAAAGGTATCGAGGATGGAGGAGAGCGAAAAATGCTTTAACTTTTCCGAACCTGAGAGTGCGTGAACCTGCAAAATTTTGAAGACTCAACTAAGTATGGAAAGGCAGGTCGGACAGACGAAGTCATCGTAGGTAGAGGTAGTCTTGCGAGTTCGAGGAGTCTGGGGTCGAATTGTAGAGAATGAAATTTTTGGGTGCAAAATGTATACCCCGAACACGGGTTTCCAGAGTTTCATAGAACCTATCTGCGAACCCACGTTCATAAAATTGGCTAAGTATGCAAACGAATGATGGTCAGTCGGACTTGTGATGTGAATATATAGATGGAGATGATGATTTATCAGTTCGCCACACCGGGAAACTACGAGAACATAAACGTGACAAAGTATAGAACCAGAAACAAATAATAGAGGGTAAGAACAAAAGGGAAAAATGGACAAGTTTTGAAGAAATTGGCTAAGTATGAAAACAAATAGCGGTCGGTTGGACTCATGATGTAAAGATATAGATGGAGATGAAATTTTTTCAATTGGTCTCTCCGGGAACCCGCGACCACAGAAACATGATAGAGTATAGAACTAGAAACACATAATAGAGGAGAAGAACAAAAGGAAAAAATGGTCAAGTTTACAAGAGGAAAAAGAAAGGGACAAAAGAACTTTATTGCTCACACAACAACACTTAGTCTCATAACTATGAAGCCATAGAAAAAAATTAACTATGGGAAAAACATCGTCAGCTATGAAATATAGTTGGAGCCCGACAAACTCTGGTTCAAGCCATAAGAGATGTTGTTTACATCCACTGCAAAATTTTGCATATTATTTTATCTTAATAGTATTTCACGGGGAGCCAACTGTAAAACCATGTAACAACATATCCAACTGCAGATGCAGAACCCTAACATTGCAAAGTTGAAGCAAACAAGAGCAAGCAACAAATAACAACCTAGTTAAGAAGCACCAAAAGGCCCAACTGCAGCTGCAGGACCTCATCCCTGCAAAGTTAAATCAAACAACAATAAGCAACATCCAACAAACCAACAAGAAAGCATGAACTAGCCGACCAGGAATGTCGGTGAAGAACAATATTGGCCAAATTCACTGCACACAAGATTGTATCAAAAAATGCGAAGGAAAATGTATTGTAACACATATGTTAACCAAATACTTCAGGTTGTGAGACCTGTCAGGTAAACATTCAAAGCTACCGGGACCGTCCAAAGGCCTGCCACTGTGCAAGCAATTAAGAAAGTTGCAGTTTTCACAGCTGGTATTTTTCAATACTGGGAGCAATCAAAATCCTCTTGTAGTCCATATTTGTATGTGATTACTATGAACATAGAAGCAAAACCTACCTCCATCATAGCCACAATGACGCATAGGAAAAGGAAATCGTATTTTATCCTCACATACAAAGATGTTCTTCAAGAGGATTTCGAATCAGGCATCCCCAACAGTCAAATTTCCTACCTGCAAACTGCAAATAGCAAGCAAAGCTAAAAATGACACCCAAACCCACCTGTCAATGAGGAACGACAGAAGGTCAATGTTCGACACAGAACCTACCTCCAACAAAACCATAGTGACGCATAGGAAAAGGAAAACGTATTTTTTCCTCACATACAAAGATGTTCTGCAAGAGGATTTTGACTCAGGCATCCTTAGTAGTCACATTTCCCACCTATAAATTGCAAATAGAAAGCGAAACTAAACACGGCACCCAAACCCGCCCGTCAATGGGGAACGACGGCAAGGAAGTTCCAATAACGGTTGCAGAATCCCAAGCATGCAAACTGCAACAAGACCAACATGCAAACAAGAACAACAACAATAGGCGAATAAGAAATCAATGAACAAGGAAGAAGCAAGCATGAACCAGTGAACCAACAATGACGCTGAAGAACAATATAGCCCATATTCACTGAAGAGAACATTGCATATAAAAAAAAAAATGGAAGAAAATGTATTGTAACAAGCTTGTTAAGTAAACATTTAAGGCTGGAAGGCATGTTAGGTAAACATTTAAGTCTGTCAGAACTGCTCTATAACCATTTAAGAAAGAATGCAGTGTGACAGGTCTCTTATGTATGAAAAAACATTTATTATATTATTTTATAACAATAAAACAAAATTAGTAACAATAGTTCGAACAATAGAGGCTATGTAAAAAATGAATTTATTCAAAGGACAAACTGATATGAAGTCAACTAATAAAAAGTGACTCTCTATCTTCAAAACTTTGGATATCCAAACATTCCAAGAAAAAAATATAAAATTAGAAAGATCGTATATGATCAAAAACTTTGGATATCCTAACATATCAAACATTGGGAATAACAAAGCTGGAAAAAAGACGTCCAATCTGTTATCCAATCAGAGCATGACATATATGGTATTTTTTATTAAATAAAAATCAATGTTTTTAGTTCCCTATTTCCAACAATAGATATTATGCAAATATTTTTAGTCAAAGGACAAATTAATATGAAGTCAACGAATTATCGATTATTATAGTCCCTCTACGCCTTCGACAGGGACTAATAAGCTTAAAATTAAATGCACCCTCCTACCTTGAATAATAATTCTAATATGATCATTGATGTGTAAGTTTTAAACCTTTGTATTATAAACATGTTATGTATGTCACAAATACCTACTTTGTAGCAACGAAAATTCCAATGTAATGAGTGTTCAATAATTGAATTTTTTGTCAAGGGCGTTGAGTCACCAACAAAACTTTATGATTTCACTTAAAACTATGTTATGTGTCAAGGGCTCCCCAAAAAAGTCTCCAATTTGTTAGAGTGGAGCAGCTTACAACATGATTTGGTCAATGGATTCTATTCTATGTGCATGTGTCCACAATTTCGATGCCGACATGTCAGCTGTATTAGGCTTAACTTTTAAATAAAGCAAAATTTGTTTCTATTGAAAATCAAGATGAGAGGACTTTGGAGGACATGGAATTAAGATTCAACTTCTATTTTTGAATTTTGTGTATCAAAGATTAAGAACGAGTGTTTCAAAAGATCTAGTGAGAGGTACATCAAGTTAGTTGAAAAAATGATGAAAAAAAAATAGATGGGCTACGAGCAGAGCCCACAAGGTGTAGATGGGATAAGAGGAGAGCCCACAAGGTGGTTAGTCTTTGATGTAGTTCAAAGGGGACAAGATCAATATAAGATCCTATTAAGTAGTCCAAATCTATGATTTGGATCTTACCATTACATTACTAACTCTAGTTATTATAATTTTATGTTTTATTTTCTTGAAAAATAACACGACTTTAAGACATGATTGCAAAATGACATGAATATCAACATGTGGCTCTAAATTTTTGTAGGTACTAAAGACCTTTACCAAAAAATTCAATCCTTGATATTTTGATACATTGTGGAGGGTTGTGATCCCTAATTATTACTTATCATATCGAAATTTCCTTCGACACATAGTTGATGATTGAGGTCCCATGGTCTCTGTACTAGAGCTTTTACTTAATATTTACGTAATTTACATCATATACAATTCAATAGTTAGTTCTCGAGAAAAATGAAAATGGTTTTGATTATCATAAAGAGGAGGTGCGTGAATTGTCTCTATGGATATTTATTTTAGGGTAGAAATATTAGATGGTTTTGCAGGTTGAAGTTGATATACTAAACAAAAACTTTTAATTAACTTTTAATTTTGGTTAAAGTTAAAATGTAAATGTATTTCTTAATTTGAATAATATTATAGAATGATTAATATGTAATAGTTTTTTAACAATTTTAAAAATACAAAAATAATCATTTAACTTTATATAATTTAATTTTTTTATTAATAATATATAAAATATATATTATAATTATTTTCATTTTTATTTTATTTTATGAGAAATAAGAATTTTTTATATATAATAATATATTTAGTAAATTTATTAATATAAATTTAATGAAAAAAGATATTTACTAACAACGAACTATGTAAATATTTAACAATTATATCACATTGCCTACTTTATAACTATGAAAATTCAAATATAATAAAATATGGATGGACATAAAGAACATAAACCTTAAGACATGATTGCATAATGACATGAATATCAACCTATGGCTCTAAAGTTTTGTGGGTACTAAACACCTTTGATAAAGAATTCAATCCTTGATATTTTGATACATTGTGTAAGGTTGTGATTCTTAATTATTACTTATCATATTGGAATTTCCTTTCATACATAGTTGGTGGTTGGGGACCTCTAATAAAGCTTTGGTGTAATATTTACACCATTTAGATCATATGCAATTTAATGGTTAGTTTTTACATAAATATAGAGATGATATTGATTATCATAAAGAGGAGGTGTGTGAATTGTCTCTATAAATATTTATTTTAATCAATTTAAGATCAATAATAGAAATATTAGATGGTTTTGCAAATTGGAGTTGATATATTAAACAAAACTTTTAATTTTGGTTAAAGTTAAAATGTAAATGTATTTCTTATCTTGAATAATATTATAGAATCATCAATAAACAATGTTATAGCGATTTTGGCGACTGGTGGAGCATAACATTCAAGCACAGACCAACTTTGAGGGCCGAGGCTTGGCGCCCAAGGGGAACCCCCAAATCTGAGGTGAGCTCCTCGATCTAGCCTCCTGCTGTGATTCAGGAACCTTGGCATTGTTGACAGGATTAGGTGGTATTCCTGAGTTCCGATCTGGTGCCCAAGGGGATCCTTGATCCTTTCTTGATCTAACCCCCAATCGGTTGGGATCGGAGCCTAGCTTTGTTTGCAATGAGAACTGTTGGAGGTGGTGAGTCGTTGCCTCCCCCTCCATCCTCCACTGATGAAGCAACTTTTAGAAGATTAGTAATTTCCCAAGGGAAGAAGAAAGTAGCTGAAGCTGTCCCAAAATTCGTAAGAAAACTAGAAGAGGTTCCAGTTATTGCTTTACCTCTAGATCAACCCATGAGTGTGGTCGTCTCTTTGGCAGACCGGGATTTAGTAGGACAATTCATAGGGCTTTGGCCCTCTCCCCGAACAACTGAAAACCAGATTCAAAAAAATTGGAGACCATTGATCTCAAACAACGTCACCTGTTATGCAGTCGGAAGAGGGTTCTTCTTGTTTGAATTCATCTCCAAAGAGGACGGAGACTTGATTTTTAGGAGTGGGCCTTACTTCATGGGGCCACAAGGGCTCTACTTTAACCACTAGACTCCTGACCTCGATCCTATAGTGGATGTTCCAAAGGCGGTTATATTTTGGGTTCGCCTACCCAACCTGCCGATTCATTGTTGGAACCCCTCTTCCCTGCAAACCATAGGTAATAGGATTGGAACATTTATTGATAAAACTGATCTAAAAGGGCAGTATTCTTGTGCTCGAATCTGTATAGAAGTAGATATGGAAGTTGGACTATTTGAAGAAATAAATTTAACCATTGGGGATTGGCAGCATTATCAAAAACTAGACTACGAGCAACTACCATTTAAGTGTCGAAGCTGCCACGAATATGGGCATTTCCAAAAGCATTGCCGAAAAACCCAGGTACTACAGCAAGAGAAAGATTCAAGAGAAGGATGGCAGCAAGCGAAAAAAATCCAAGACAAACCCCAACCCTAAATCCAAAAAGGAAAAGAAAAACCAAAGAGGTCAAAATGATATGGGGAATAGCTTTGCGGTGCTGGGAGGAAAAGAGAATGAATTACCTACAACTAAAAATAAAGCAGAAAACAAAAACAATCCAGAAACGACAAGTCAAGCTAATAAGGAACCACCTCCTCAGTTAGAACCAGGAGAAATCCCATAAACCCAACTTTCAGGGACAGAGGAAGAGACATTGGAAGAATATGAGGGTGAAGCAGACACTGGGCTATCTTAGAACAACCCAAAACCAACCACCAAAGGAAGGAAAACAACAAAATAAAGACGAGAAAGGGAGACATACAAAGATAAACTCCAAGGATCTCAACAAACTCTAGAAACACTAAATTCTAGAAGCACAAGGAATCAAGGGCATCCCTCTCAAAGGACACCTTCCAATCCAAAAAACAAGTAATGAAGATAGTCTCCTGGAATCGTAGGGGGTTAGGAAGCCAAAACAAAAAAGAAGCAATGAAAGACTTACTCCGAATCTCAAACCCAGATATTCTACTTGTCCAGGAGACTAAACTGGCAGAATCAAAATTTATGCAATCCAACACAACCTATTGGAACAAAGGAGCAGGAGTAGCGGTCAATGCTAGAGGAGCCTCTGGAGGAATTGGCTCCCTGTGGAACTCCTCCACTTTTGATCTTTTGAATACTGAGCACTGTACCCATTGGATCCTCACCAAACTAATTCATAAGGAGTCAGGTATTCACATTTGTTTATTTAATATTTATGTTCTTGTTCTTCCCTCTAAAAAAACAATTTGTTGCAATAGTTTGAAAGAGTTCCTTAGCAGCCATCAATTGGAGAACATTATTATTTCCGAAGATCTCAATGTTACTTTATCCCTTGGAGAAAAAAGGGGGGTTCCATCGTAAGATAACCCTGTCGAGAATGGGTTGAAGACATCATTCTTGATTGGGACCTGGAAAATATAAAACCCCCTAGAGGAAAATACACTTGGTCTAATAAAAGAACCGGCCCAGGGCACATAGCAGCAAGGCTGGATAGATTCTTGGTTCAGAGCTCCTTCCTTCTCTTAGACCTCAACACGATCTCTAAAATCATTCCCTTCAATGCCTCCGATCATAAGCCAATCCTACTAGAATTTACCAAAGAATCTTCTTTGGGTCCAATCCCTTTTCGCTTTAGCCCCTCCTAGATCCAGCATGAGGACTTTCATGATTTGGTCAATCGAGTATGGCAGATTCCTGTCACAGGTTCCCCCTTCTTTCTGTGGGCATAAAAAAACCGAAGAATGAAGCGATCTCTCAAAGTTTGGGAAAAATCCTTAAAATCTCCTGCAGCCCAAAGAGTGGAAGCCCAACAACAGCTGGAAATTCATCAACTTTCTATGGAAGAAGGAAATCCAAACCCAAATAGCCTGGAGGAAGAAACAACCCTCCATAGAAAGCTCCATGCAGCCTGCAGAGAGGAAGAAGATTATTGGCGACAAAAATCTCGTAGCCTTTGGCTAAAAGCTGGGGATAAGAACACAAATTTTTTTCATAAGCAAGCAGAAGCCATAAAACAATTCAATTATGTAAAGGAAAATCCATAGCCAAAATGAAATTGTTATTGACTTTGAAGGTATCAAGCAAGTTGCCCACCTCCATTTTAAAGGATTTATACTGAGGACTCTTCCAGCGGAATCCACCGACAAGTTCTCAACTTGATTCCTTTGGTCATCCGCCCAAGATCCAATCAACAACTTATAGAACTGGACACGTTAAAATAAATTAAATTGGCTTTGGACAACATGGACTCCAATAAAGCACCTGGTCCTGACGGCTTTACAGCCAGATTCCTCCAAGTTTGCTGGCCAATCAGAAAGCATGACCTGCATAAGCTAGTATTAAAGTCACAAATTTTCCTCAAGATTGGTGGGAGCACCAAATATGCGTTCTTAGACTTAATATCAAAAGAAAAATAAGCCTTATCCTTCGACAGATTTCATCCAATCTCCTTGTGTAACATTGGTTACAAAATTATCACAAAAGTGATCGCCAACTGTCTCAAAGATATTCTGCTAGCAATCATCCCAGAGAACCAAGGTGGCTTCATTAAAGGAAGGCATATCACTGACAACATAATTCTGGTTCAAGAAGCGATTCATTCAAGCATGCACCGGCGCGAAAAAGGTATGGTTGTGAAGTTAAATCTTGCAAATGCTTTTGACAGAGTGAGGCATGATTTTTTATTTCAGGTAATGCAGAAGTTTGGCTTCAACACTGCTTTCATTCATTGGATTAAGGCTTGTATCTGGTCTCCATGGATAGCCCCGTTAGTCAATGGTTGAGCAACTGAATTTTTTCAGGCTTCTAGGGGGCTTAGATAGGGTTGTTCGTTGTCTCCTCTGCTTTATGCCATTCAAGCTTCAACGCTTAGCTTCCAACTAGAACAATGTTGTATTCAACAAGAATTAATGGGCATAAAAATAACAAGAGGGGTCAAAGATATCAATCATGCTCAATTTGTTGATGATACGCTTCTTTTGGGAGGGTAAAGTACCATCATAGCCCGTAAATTTAAACAACAACTAGATCTCTATAAGGAAGCTTCTGGGAGTCAGATAAACTACAGGAAGAATCAAATCTTTGGATGGAACTGCAAGCCGGGGGAAATGGTGGAAATAGCTCGTATTATGGAGATGGAAGGGGAAACACAGTGGGATTCATTCAAATATTTAGGAGTTCCCATTTTCAAATCCAAGCCTAATTCCTCTCACTGGTCTCCCTTACTTGACAAGATCAAAGCCAAAATCAGAGCCTATGGGGCTACCTGGCTAAATCTGGAAGGGAAGCTTGTTCTCATTAAATTTGTCCTTAACAACATTATGATATATCAGATCTCCATTATGTTAGATCCAAATGGAATTATAACCAAACTTGAGTCAATTCTGAGAACATTTATGTGGAAAAGAGGCAAACAAAGTGACAATAAATTGCCACTAGTCAGTTGGGGGAAAGCAATAAAGCTTTACTCAGAAGGAGGCCTTCAGATAAGAGATACGAAATCCCAAATTTTGGCTCTAGGGGCCAAGCTTATCTGGAATCTGGTAACTGGAAAGCTATCCTGGAGAAAACACGCTTTATGGAAGAAATACTTCATTGGAGCTAGAAGAAGATGTCTCGACACAGTCCCTAAAGTCTCAAAAGGCTCCTCTATTTTCACAGTCTGTCAAAAAGCCTCTATATTCTTCAAAACTCTCCTAACTTGGATCACGGGAAATGTGAAAAATATCTTTATATCAGAGGACTCGATTATGGGAGAGCCACCATTAGACTCCTTGCCAGGCACCTCTAATCTCAAAGACTTTCTCCGCGCCCAGAAGTTATCCACGTTGCGGGATATTTCAAACTAGGATTCAAATGAAACCAAAATCTGGAAAGATTGGAAATTACCAAGATGCCCAAGTCCTTTACAAAATGAAGAATCTTTTCTATGATATTTTCTTCATGGGAAATCGCCAACTGCAGCAAGTCAGAAAGATCTCAGGGGATGGGGAGCTAAATCCGGCTGGTACACTGCCTCTGAAGGATACAATCAGGTCAATGCGATTTTGAATGCTCCTCCCAATCCATCTCCGTGGAAAGAAATCTGGAGGGTGAAATGTCTTCCAAAAATCGACATGTTCACTTGGATTTTGGCTCACAACATCATCCTTACAGGAGACAACCTCAAAAGAAAGGGTTGGGAAGGCCTCACGCGCTGCCCCTTCTATGTTTCAAAGGAAGAATCGACAGTCCATCTATTGTTGAACTGTCCATTTGCTCGGGAGGTTTGGAGACGAGCACTAGCCCCGTGGATGAACCCTGTAGTATTCCCAATGGAGTTAACCTCACTCCTTATCCATTGGTAGGTTGCGTGTCCCTTCTCCCTTATCAAGAAAGAGCGATTAAAATGTTGTTTGGTATCCCTTCCCAAATTTATCATGTGGAAACTCTGGTTAGAGCGCAATGCTCGAATATTCAAAGGGAAAAAAGCCATCATAGACCAAGTGGTTGCAAAAGTCAAAGCTTTGATGGGGGACTTCCTTTCCTCTATTCATCTTCCAGTGAACAAAGGTAGTTTAACTTCTATCGAAGAAGAATGGATGTCTAGAATTCTCCCAAATCCGATGAAAGTGGAAACAGTTCCAGTGCCTCCCACAAACAAATGGGAGATCAGATTAGACTATTCATCCTTCACAAAGTGGTGAAACTCACTTCAGAGACATAGCCTCTTCTTTGACGGAGCTTCTAAATGAAATCCAGGTGCGGCAGGCGGGGGAGGGGTGCTTATAGATCCTGAGGAAATAAAGGTTCTCTCGTATTCTTGGGGAATTGGCGAGGATACCAATAACATAGCTGAAGTGTTAGCCCTCTGGCAAGGACTCTCTCAAGCCCTAGCCAAGAACATTATAGATCTAAATGTCCTCGTGGATTCTCGTATCATTATTCAGACTCTTTCTTCTAAGATTCTTCCCAGTCATATGCGACTCAGGCAAATCCTCAAGAAAATCAAACTCCTTTTGACCAACTTTTAGTCAATCCATTTATTCCACATACTCCAGAAATTAAACGCCGAAGCAGATAAAGAGGCAAACAAGACAACAATGCTAAGCAAAGGTGTCCTATCTTTAGATGGAAATGAGGGATACAACAGATTACCTTAAAAATTTACCCCGGGGCTAATGCTTGAAGTAAGCGCTAATCTTGTTCTAATGAAGGTTGATTGTAATCATACCAACAATTTTCTGTTGTCTTCCTAATATATTTCATAACCGTTCTCGTTAATATATATATANTTTTAATTTCATGGAATTTTTATTTTTATTTTTTTATATATAATAATATATTTCATAAATATATTAATAGAAATTTAATTAAAATATAAAATTTATTAACAATGAACTACTAACAATATTGAATAAGCTCTTAAACTTAATATCATATTACCTACTTTATAACTATGAAAATTCAAATATAATAAAATACGGATAGAATTCTTTATCAAGGGCATTGAGCAACCCACGAAACTTTAGAGCTTGCATATGATATTCACGTTGTCGTGCAATTTTGTTATGCAAACTTTATGATGGGGTCACGGTTCCACGCTTTCCAATTAAGGGCTCCACTTCTATAGAATCTTACAAACGTTCTAATAGTGCAGTGTTTGGTTGGCATAGCATCAACCCATGACGTCAAATAAGAAGTCTCAATAATAATGTACCACACCTAGAATACCTTACAAGTGAAACAATGCTTAAAATCAAATCAATATGTCAAAAGTTTCCTCAACCACAAATGGTTGCAATGACATATCATCTCTCACAAAAGGATTTCCAAACCATTGACAAACATGACACTTTTTTTTTTTTTTATGTTGCAACATCAAAAAATAATGTGTGCAACTCAATTCTTATTCACAGGAATTTCTATGCTATTTTTTTACCACTATAGTGACCCCCAATAAGTCTATTATGTGCCCCCCACAAACTTGCCTCTCGTTCATGGTCCAAATACATCAACAAAGTATGTCATCAATCCATAACTTGTACAGTTAACTTACAATCAACTAATAATTCATCAATTAAACAACAAGCCAACATTGTTTCTTCTTATCAAACCCATCCGGTACAACTTTACTACCCATGAATGCAACAACCTCCAACAAGTGATCAACTTGTGAACTATGTATATATATATATATATATATATATATATATAGATTTCTGCTTCTCATATATATATATATATATATATATATATATATATATATCTCATATATATATAAGTCCCCACTTCTTTGGTTTGGGTGGGGAGTTCAATCTTTAGATTTAGATTTGTATGAATGACTCTCACACCTACACTACAAGTTTTCAAGTTGAGTTTAAATTAGCCAGTTAATTCAAAACATCTCAAAGATAGCACCCTTTCTATATCAATTTTATAGTATACAAGTGGAGTACCTTAAAACATGAGTTTGTGGTCAATAAGTCAATGGCTCACAATGTCTATCCACATGTCCATAACTAATGGTGACATGTCAAAGAAAAATCCATGTCCTTAAAAAGGTTAATATGAGAGGACTCTGGAGGCCATGGAATCCATTAATAGCATATTATATTCATGTATTTGTTGAATTCCAAACATTACATGATGTGGAGAGGTAACAACTTCCTAAGATGTTTAAGGTACTTTCTATGGGGAGTTCAATCTTTGGAATTTGGAATTTGTATGTAGATAAACTCTCACCTACACTAGGATTTCAATTGATTTAAATTATGAGTTAATTCAAACATATCTCAAAGATAGCACCCTTTCTATATCAATTTTATAGTATACAAGTGGAGTACCTTAAAACATGAGTTTGTGGTCAATAAGTCAATGGCTCACAATGTCTATCCACATGTCCATAACTAATGGTGACATGTCAAAGAAAAATCCATGTCCTTAAAAAGGTTAATATGAGAGGACTCTGGAGGCCATGGAATCCATTAATAGCATATTATATTCATGTATTTGTTGAATTCCAAACATTACATGATGTGGAGAGGTAACAACTTCCTAAGATGTTTAAGGTACTTTCTATCATACAATAGAACCAAATCACTAAATTCCAATGTTTTAGCTTTAATATTGCAATGATGTTATACCTTATGTTAGTGTTTCTTGATTAAGGATATCCTGTGAGAAAATTATCTTCTTCAAGCTCATGTACTTCATCCAACCTTTCTTTAAGCACAACTTCCTCTGTTATTTGTGTATGCAAGGCCATTTTTATATTAGGAAATACATACTTCATCAGCATAATGGATTCCCACTCATAGATGAACTTAACTTAAATAGTGTATACTTAGTCGGAATTTTACAAGAAATATAATATGTCCATAAATTCTGGGTATATTTTCATCCCTATTGGCTTTACAAATTTTGTTGATCGTCTCTCCAAAATCTTGTCAAATGCTTCAATAATGACATTCTCCTATGGGTGATAGTGGATATTATTATGGTGTTAAATCATGAAATCTCTAGTTAATGTTACAACAATGCCACTCACAAAATGCATACCATAATCACTAATGAACCTCTATAGATGACCAAATCTGGTGATGATATGTTAAAAAATGAATCTTGCAAACGTTCTAATAGTGCAGTGTTTGGTTGGAATAGCATCAACCCATGACGTCAAATAAGAAGTCTCACTAATAATGTACCACACCTAGATTACCTTACAAGTGAAACAATGCTTAAAATCAAATCAATATGTCAAAAGTTTCCTCAACCACAAATGGTTGCAATGACATATCATCTCTCACAAAAGGATTTCCAAACCATTGACAAACATCACACTTTGTTTTGTATGTTGCAGCATCAAAAAATAATGTGTGCAACTCAATTCTTATTCACAAGAATTTCTATGCTATTTTTTTACCACTATAGTGACCCCCAATAAGTCTATTATGTGCCCCCCACAAACTTGCCTCTCGTTCATGGTCCAAATACATCAACAAAGTATGTCATCAATCCATAACTTGTACCATTGACTTACAATCAACTAATAATTCATCAATTGAACAACAAGTCAACATTGTTTCTTCTTATCATACTCATCCGGTACAACTTTACTACCCATGATTGCAACAACCTCCAACATGTGATCAAGGGTCACTTACATATGGCACAAATCACATCAAATGGATCATCTTGTACCCCTACCTCTTCCCTAGATTTCAAATCCATTCTTATAGCATAGGACTATTTACTCATCAAGTATTGTAGCTCATAATGTTCAATGAAAAACTTGAAATGTCTTCCCAACAAAGAATGCACAGATTTTTGCAGTGCTCACAACATAGCTCAACCTTCTCAATTTAGTTTAGCATAAGACAACTTCATGATGGAAAAATAAACAAGATGATCAATTAATCCCTCTCTTGGCTAAGCAAGAACACTCCCCGGTGTCATTCTCGACACGTCAACATGAATCGTCTATAATAACTTGTATGGACAATAATGGACTATATCATTGGAAATTTCTCCATTATTAACAAGTATAAAATGCTAACAATGTTTGTGGGCTCAACCAAAAGACCCTCCTTGCCTAAAGGTGGCCAAACAACTCTCCAAAAGGAACACATAAGTTACACTTCTTAATGTTCAATGATTATTGTGTTTGCATGCATATTTCATAAATTAGTTTAATAAAGAAACATGCACCTTATATAAGATAAATGTAGTCTAGTAATCAATATACACTTTTAGGAAATTGTAGATATAATATCATAATTCAACAATAACATTGTGTGAAAACATTGTGGCCACATTCTTTAATCCAAAGGACATCAAATAGTATGTGAAAGAGCCATGCTCCATAGAAAATATTGTTTTCTTCTTGTCCTTCTTTTGTGATCCACACTTGGTTATAGCATAAGAATCCATCAACAAAATAGTAAGCTTCATGAACTACAACCTTCTCTAGAATCTCACCATTGGATGACATCAGAAAGAGATCATGCACACAAGTTTCATTTAAGTCGTGGAAATCTACAAAATCATGAAAAACCACCAGTTCTTATGTTATATGATAATGGGGCATATCCACATTGAATCCTCCACTATAAAGATTAATCTTGTGGAAATCTTATTGTCATTATTTTCTTCATATGGTAACCATATTTAGTGCTTTATTAGAACCAATGTTAACCTTTTTCATCTTCAATGGCTCATAATAATAGTTCGACCCATTGGGATCTTCAATGTCTTTTACATCGTGCACCCTTCTAGCTCATTAAAGCTTAATGGCATAGATCCTCATCAGGTTCTTCCCCATATTCATTCACCTCCAAGAAAAAAACATGTTCTATATGCTTCATAGGTAAGTTATTATTCTCATCACATATGTAGGGTTCAACATGCTCAAATAATTGTATACTATCCCTCAAAAGAAAATTCTTCAACTTTTGTAGCACTCCAATTATCTACATTGTATCGCTAGAGAAATGGAAGGTGGTGTTCAACCCAGAACAAAAACAACTCCATTGCTTTGTCTTGCTATGAGTTTTCTCATGAATATGCCATGTCTAATTTGGTAGGACACCATGGGTGTGTACAAACCTATGAACCCAATCCTAGCTAGATTACATGCTTTTGTCCATACTACTTCACAAATTTCCATATGTTTCATTGGATTAGTTTCTTTGGAAATTTAATAGAGGAATCTTCACCACAACAATTTGTGTTGTTTCACTTTTCTTAGAAATTGGTTTCTCTCATAGTTCTTATTCCTTGAAAGGCATAAATTGGCACTGAATTGCAAGAACCATTTCATCCCTATATTTTAATGTCTCTTTATGAGTTTCCCACCATCTATTAGGGGTATCCTTGAGTATTGCATTAAAATCTTTGATGTGCTTCATAGGTTCTTCCCTATCGTATATGTTTTCAATGAATTTAGAAACATCATGTGTCCCATCAAATTAGCGTTTATACTATTACCCCCCTAAAAATGCAAGGCCCTTTTTTCATTTTCATGGGATTTCTTTTTAGACACACCAAGCACAACAAACAATCCTTGGAGTTCAATGGTGGTTATAGGTTGTGGAGAGAGATTTGGAGGACATGTACTTTATTCTATATTTCCTGAGCACTTTTCATCATCCAAGGAAGAAAAAACATGTAAAAAGAGTGTAGATGGCTTGATGGAGGCACTCCTAGAGGTAAATTTTCCACGAGAATCCATTTGGGCACACTTGACACATTTCAGGCATGCTTATAGGGTTTACATTACCTTTTCTTGCATCATTGATGGAGAGCCTTGTTCCTAGGTTGAAGCCAAGGCTCGAGACCACATGGATGAAGGGTATGATCAAGAAGATAAGTTATAGGATTAACACTCTTTCATAGCTAGTTTCCAAGGCCGATTTGTGGAAAAGTACGGGTTAAACATAGTCCAAAGAAGAAAATTCCCTACATATTGAAGATCTAGAGCATGACATGTGGCAAGTAAAGGGATTAATGAGCACCAAAGAGAGACACCCCATTCAAGGAAGTGGTTAATTCATGTTGAATACAAGAAGGGATGAGAAATAACCCCAGAGGAGAAGCTTCCACATATTTGGGGGCATGTTTTACCTTTTGAAGTATTTTTGGGCAAGGACACGCCATTTGAGGCCTTATCTACATGTTTGGAGGAAAGCCTTTTGCGTGAGGAGATTCCATGTTACATTGTTGACATGATCAAACCCTCAAAGGAAAGGCATGATGGTTATGAATATGACAAGTGGAATTATGAACCCATCCTAGTCATTGAAAGTGAAAATGGGGCAAACACCCCACTTTAAAGGATCCTAGAGCATGATATGTGGCAAGGATTCAGGAAAGAGGCCAAATGACGAAAATCCTTTCTTAGGATGATTCAATTTGGTGATTGAAGCACATGTGTGGTTAAATGAGATCTCTTGATGAGGATAATTCCACTCAATAGTTGAAAAGAGTGGTATTTTGTTTCTTAAATCATGAATTTACCCTTTAAAAGGGGGACATCCTCTTCAGGAAAGCATCTAAAACATGTTGTAATTGGGACATTACACATCATCCAAGGATATTTGTTCACATATTTGGAGTTACCTTAAGGAGAGGTTGACACATGTCGATTTGTGATTAAAAGAAAAAAAAACTAAATAATTCTCTAAGAGGGGCACCCTAATTCTAGAACAAAATCATGACTGTAAGATTAGATAATTACATATGCACTAAAGAAACACACTTTACCTAAATACACAATCGACCAAGTTTATCTTAACTAGCCCCTAAGTTTCTGAACATCATAACATCTTGATAGTATATGGATAAGAAATACATTATGTATTCAGGTTATACAATATGCTCATAACCTCACACATCAAGGGGCATTTGTTATCACCCTAATTTCATTCACCTGTGACATTAAAGTGCATGTACCCAAAGACATCACAAGTCATCATAGACCTCACATAATATAGTCAATAACATTATCTATAGGTTATTTATACACCATCAAGAAGAGTCAACGTTCACACGAGATAACCCCTATACTAGCGCCAATTGCATCTAAAAATCCTCTAGACTCATGTGATCTATGTAAATCCATAAATAAGGGATTATCATGGCCCATAAATTCCAAATGACACCTTGGAGTGGTAAAGTGGTTGAACACAAGCCTGACTTCATTTCCCATCTCATTAGAATTTGGTCCTTTGGCCCTCAATTGGGTCAAATTAGGTACATGGGTGCTCATTCTTGAAGTATGGGCATTCACATTGAAATCAGTTTATATAGGATCTTTATTACATTCTATAAATAGAATCCATTACCAAGCATTTTGAATAAAAAAATTAAGAGTAAGGTTATGATGGAAGAATAAATCTAAAGAGTAATGAGTGCATTGGTTCTACTCACCCATTATAAGTTTTCTTGCCCTCATATTGTCCATTTTCCCTCCAAAGTGACCATTGACAAGCGTAAGTGTTGCCCACTCTTCATTAGAGATCGAGACTGATCCTTAGTGGAGGATAAAAATACCCTCCAACGAAGAATATTAGAGCTCACTTTCTACAAGCCTCTCCCTAGATGATATAGTTTAGTTGTTATTGTCATTTTCATTAGAATAAAACCAATTGCTTCTCTTTCCTTGCAAAAGGTTGTTGAAGTCATTGAATCTTATTGTTTGAAATTTTTAATGGTTTATGTGCATGCTTAAGGATTGAGTAGTTGTTTATAATGTTTTATGCTTTCCTTCTTTCTCTACTTCTAGCTTTAACAACCCACTAGGAGAGGTTTTTCCATATTCCCATGCATGAAAACCCCATATGCAAACTGCATCCTAGAGGTAAAAGTTAAAACATGTTTACTTGTGACTAGTATCTGATATGTAGTAGCAAAGTCAGTATCACAACCATATAGTTGGGCTTCTCTAAGGTCTCATGTCCACATGAATTGAGGACTATGGTCAATGCCACAATTGAGGGATGGTATAGGCCATTTGCAACTCGATTGGTGGTTCCCTTCTTTTACTTAATTCTTAAGTGGAACTATTGAAGGTATTTTGACCATTCATGATGGTGATCAATTTGTCATTTTCCTTGAGTTTGCAAAAATTAAGGCTTGTGTTCGATGTGGATCACTATTTCCTTTCCCATAATATAATTCTTTCACTATCAAATTTCATACATACTAGATGAAATATTTCCATAGGTGGGGTATCTATGAACTAGATCAAAGAGTGTCTCATTTTGATAGTCCACTGAATGTCCAAGCTAAGTGAGAACTACATCAATGGCCTAATATAAGGTGTCAATATCAATTTTGATCTATTGTTGCAAATCTAGATGGATGAGGATTGATGTCGAGAAGAGGAAACACTTCAACTCGAATTCTTTCTCTTATTCTGTGTGATTTAAATGATATTCATAGGTTATATTCTAGATGAGAATGTTTTCTAAGTATATGATCACAAAAGAATGGTGAATGACTGCAAAATTTTATCCATCATCCTCATCTACATGTTTTTAACTTTGTTGTAACAATTTTTTGGTTTAATATAAATAGCATTTTTAAAATGGAAATTGATATGCACATGGCAGGGTAAGATTTCCCAATTATTTACAATGAATTTAATCTAATTTTTATAAGCATGTCATGATTTGGATTTATGAAGGCATGTAGCTTCTACCCAATGGGAAACCAAAACTTGATGCCATTTAATGTGAACTTTGACTTCATTCTCATTTTTGTTTTCTTTATTGCATCAAGATGCAAATTCTATAACCCAATACGGGGTAGATGTGTAACTTGGGTAATGTTGGCATCAACATATGTCAATCCAAAAATTAATAATAACAATAGCATACTACAACTTAGTATGGGGTAGATGTGTAATGTGGGTAATGTTGACATAAGCATAATTTAGCCCCAAAAATAATAATAACAATAATAAAAATGAATCTCTATATACCATCCTAAAATCCATCTTAACCCAAATCTATTAAGATTTAAGAGGGATCAAATCCCTCAAGGTGAAAACTTTTCCCCAATTTTTTGCACTATAAAAACGGTTTGTACCTTGAAAGACTTGATAAATTTTGTGCTTGATAAGTTCAAGTTAAGATAGATCTAAGTTGGCTTATATAACTACCAAAATGTCACTTAAAGAGGAACTTGTGGTACATGTCAAAATGCTACACATGCAAGTTTCAAATTTGACCAACTCTTTGCAAATACTTCTTTCAAACTAAATTATATGTAGATGCACAAATGTTCTCTAACGTGAAGTGGTTCAAATCATCATATGTTATACATTGAGAACTCTTTGTCGATCAACCATTTGGGTATCTTACGATATTAATTTAATATGTTAATGGGTCAAGTAGAATGGTAATATTCCTCCATTAAAATTCAAATCTTCCAAAAACATGTTTAACTTTTTATTAGTTGTCTAAATGCCATTAGAGGAAAATATGTAGGAATCCAAAAAACAATACCATATAAAGCATTATTTTCATATGAAATTAAGTCTACTAGAAGAGTAATTCATATTGTAGTTGTTATAGAGATCTAGATAAAGGTGGTAAAGATGAGGCAAGCGCTAAACACCACAGAGAAATGCCATTATGAGGTCTTTTAGCATCTACCTATAACCTTGAAATGACAAATTCCTACCCAAAACCATGCAAATGTGCAAGGTTATGGGAAGGAAACTATCATTTCTAAATTCTGAGCAGTTCATAGTGACATTTCTTAGTGTTTCTTAGCACTCATCTAAAGACAATATGTGCACAACTTCAGACTATATTCTCGTCCTCATTAATTTTGAAAGCAAGGTGTTGGATTTGTATTAAGTAGATAAGGAATAATCTAATCCGCATAATCGTCTATTGTATTTATTTATGAAATTTGTTTTTCTTTGAAGCTAGTATTAGTTTTGAGCATATGCATTTACAATGAATTCCATCATCTATGGTTGTTATAGGAATATTAGGAAGAGGAAGAAAATACGGTACCTTTAATAGGGATAGATTAGTGAAATCTATGAAAAAGGGATCATTAAACTATCATTATCACTATTTTGTTGATGATTACAGCTGTGTGAGACATCCTCCAGGACACAGACTGAGTGAGTCGACCTGAGAGAGAGCCAATGAGTTGGGTGTGCCCATGAGATAGATGTGTGGTTCCTCTCTGAGACATAGATGGAACGTTGTGCCCCTGTGTGAGGTGGTGAATCCCATGAGCTAGGTGTGTGGTTCCTCATTGAGACAGAGATGGAATGTTGTGTGCCCTATGTAGTGAATCTCATGAGTTGGGTGTGTGGTTCCTCTCTGAGACGGAGATGGAATGTTGTGTGCCCCTGTGTGGGGAAGCCCATGAGTTGGGTGTATCGTTCTCTCTGAGGTGAAACGATGTATTATCCTCCTATGTTCAGAGAGTTGAAATGATGAGATACTCCAGATGATTCTCCTATAATATGAAGTGAGAAATATATCTGTTGAGTTGGACGTGTATGTTGTTGAGCACAGGTGAATGTGATCCTAGTGGCTGAGCACTAGTGAGTGTGGTTCTCCTGTGAGATGCAATGAGATAGAGATGTGGACATCCATGTGGCTCAACACAAATGGATGCGCCCCTAATGGATGAGAAATAGTGGGTGTATGATATCCCTTGATATATTGTTCAAGAGTCAGACTTACATGTAACCCTATTTGTGATGTAAAGGGTATAGGTCGACCCCACCATAAAGTGAAAGATAATTAATGTAAAAGATAATTAATATGGTAATTATTAATTATATTGTGAATTATTAAGGTCGTCCATGTTGTGCCAATAGACACTACTTTTTATATTTCCAGTCTAAGATAAATAAAGGTCAATTCCCCATTGAGGAATCATATCACAAGTGTGAGTTTGGAAATTTCAGCAAACACTTGTTCTTGCGAAAAGGGTGCACCTCTCTTGGGCGCTAGTCTTCTAGGGTTTGTGAGCACCCTTTTGTGTGATAGTTCTTTATGGTGGTGGAGGTATTTCTCTTGAATAATATAGAAAAGGATTGGTTGGGTTTTCTTCCCTTGTTGAGAAGGTTTTCCCATGATACTTCTTGTGTACTTGTGCATGGTGTTTCTTCTTGTGATCTTGGTTGCTGTAACAAATTGTTTATGGTTTAAGTAAAATGCTAAAAATGGAATGAAATTCATGCTTAAGCCTAGATTATTGAAAAATCAACATGGTTTTAGAGCATAGGTCTTGAATAACCCATTTCAAAATAAAATTTCAATCATCCTCTCTTTTTCTACAAAACCGTACGACCCTCCTAGCGTTTCCAGAAATTTGGTATGGTCTACCTTTATTAGGAGTTTCAGCACTTGTCACTTGGTCGTTGGGGCTAAAAAGTGAATAGGAGTGTAATACCTCCTTCATAGCACCTCCAACAAGCTTCAGATTTCATTTCCGAGCATTTTGACTTTTTGGCCCTAGGGTTTCTACGGTTTCGTTAATTTCTACAGAATTTTCAGAATTAGGGTTTATGCAATTCATTGAAGGAGCTCTTTAACTCATCAGTGCTATCCTATATTTCAAAGGAATATTTTTCGCAATCATACGTCCAACAAAACCTAAAAGTGTTAGCCTAGCCTAGCCATTAGGTTTTCTATCCCAGTTGACAAAGGTTTGTGAAAAATATAAAATTATGATGAACATGATCATGATGGAAGACAAGCTTGGTGGATCAAGAAAACTCAGTTCCTGGAAGCCAAGACTTCAAGGAGATGAAGACATCAACATTTTAGCACTCTCAGGTATGGTCCCAATGATAATACTTGGTTAATTGACAATGGTGCCTCTAGGAACATGACTGATATTAGAGACCACCTAACAAATTTTGTTGAGAAAGACACACATCTACATGTTGTCCTTGGAGATGATGTCAGATATAATCTGAAAGGGGTTGGAACTTCTACCTTCCAACTAGATTCAGATATGCAGCTTCAGCTAAGAGAAGTACTATATGTACCTAGAATGAAGAGAAACCTTGTCTCAATTTCTGCCTTGGAAGACAAAGGCTACAAGGTTACCTTTTCAGAAGGAAGAGTTTGTGAATGGAACAAAAAATCACATATAAATTCTGCCAAGGTAATTGGTGTTCGAGAAAACAACTTGTACAAATTAATCATTAGACCAGTCCAGGCCCTGCTACATGACACTATCATCTTGAGTGAGCTATGGCATAGAAGACTTGCTCACATTCATTATAGAGCTCTCCTAGCTCCAGGGGTAACAGGTCTTCCAGAAATACAGATTCAACATAAAGGTGTTTGCAAAGGTTTTTCTCTTGGAAAGAATGTTAAAGGATCCTTCTTGAGCAGTGACAATAGATCCAAGGAAATCTTGGACTTGATACGTTCAGATGTGTGTGGGCCAATGAATGTTGCATCTCTAAATGGGTACTTGTACTATGTACTCTTCATAGATGATCACTCTCGGAAAACTTGGATTTACTTCCCGAAGAATAAGGATGGAGTCGTTGCAAAATTTCAAGAATTCAAAGCTCAGGTTGAGAACCTGACCGGAAGAAAGATAAAAGTACTAAGATTGGATAATGGAGGAGAATACACCTCCAAATATTTCAACAATTTATGTATTGAAGTAGGGATCAAGAGGGAGTTCATAGTTCCTTACAACCCTAAAAAAAATGGGGTTGCAGAGAGGAAAAACAGAACTATCATCGAGGAAACCAAAGAAATGATACATGAGCAAAGTCTACCTATGACTCTATGGGAAGAATCATGCATGACGACGGTGTATGTTCAAAACAGGAGCCCTCATCAGATATTGAAGAACATTACCCCAGAAGAAGCCTTCACTGGAGTAAAGCCTAAGATTGGACACTTCAGGATATTTGGGTGCCCAGTATATTTTCATGTACCCAAAGAGAAGAGATCCAAGCTAGACCCTTCAGGGATAAAGGGAAAATTTGTAGGATACAGTGAATCCTCGAAGGCATATCGGATCTACATTCCTGGTCAGAGACAGATTGAAATAAGAAGAGATGTTACTTTTGAAGAAGAGATAGACTTCCAAAGATCCATAGAATCTCAGATGGAAATTGATAGTGATACAATACATTTCCCCCCTTCAACAGTTCAAAGGGAGACATACATTATTCCATTTGATCCAGTTGTCCTAGTTGATCCAGTTGTTCTAGTTGATCCAATTTCTCCAATTAACATGCCTAGAGATATTACAATAGGACATAAAAGGCTTGCTTGGGCCAGACAAACTCTACAGGAAGAAGAGGGGCATACAACCCCTCAAGGCAAAACCAGAGAGAGTAAGAGACCAAAGATATTCTCAAGCTACCTGTCATCCATGAGCCACATGATTGACTCTGAGCCTTCTTTTCATGGAGAAGCTTCAGGTGAAAAGGTATGGCAAGATGCCATGAAAGAAGAATATCAATCTATATTGAAAAATGATGTATGGGATATTGTTCCGAGACCAGAGGGAAAGTCTGTAGTGAATTCCAAATGGATTTATAAAATCAAACATGCAGTTGATGGAAGCATCGAGAAATACAAAGTGAGATTTGTAGGTAGAGGGTTCTCGCAAGTAGAGGGAGTTGACTATGATGAGACTTTTTCTCCAGTAGCTCGATACACTTCCATTTGTTCCATCATTGCACTAGTTACTTCCAAGGTTTGGAAGCTACATCAGATGGATGTAAAGACAAACTTTCTCAATGGTGAAATTGAGGAATAAGTTTATATTGAGCAGCCAAAAGGATTCGTTATACACAATGAAAAATCTCATGTGTGCAAGTTGAAGAAAGCTCTGTATGGACTAAAGAAAGAACCTCGTGCTTGGTACAAGAAAATGGATGGATTCCTGATGAGTTTGGGCTTCAACAAGAGTGTTGTTGATCCAAACATATATTATCACATTGATGGAAACAAGTGCTTAATATTGGTCCTATATGTGGACGACCTTTTCCTCACCGTTTCAGAGAGACTCATTGCTGAATGCAAACATGCCTTGATAGCTAAATTTGAGATGAAGGATTTAGGCTTGATGCATTACTTCTTGGGACTAGAAGTATGGTAGAGGACAGACGATATTTTCCTTAGCCAAGGAAAATATACTATGGAGATATTGAAAAAGTTCGGCATGACATAATGCAAATCCATGCCTACACCAATGGTGATGGATTTGAAGAAGATAAGTGATGTTGATTAAGGAGAGATTGATCCACACTTGTACAGACAGTTGATTGGATCACTAATGTATATGGTTAACACTAGACTTGAGATATGCTATGCAATAAATATTCTTAGCCAATTCATGATACAACTAAGACATACTCACTGGATAGCAGAAAAACATGTATTGAGATACCTACGAGTCACAGTTGGATATGGCCTAAGATATTCCTCCAGCGTAGAATTGAGCCTGTAGGGATATGCCGATATAGATTGGGCAGGGATCGTAGTGGACTGGTAGAGAACCTATGGTTGTTTCTTTACTTTAGGGTCTGCCATGCTTTCCTTGTGTAGCAGAAAACAAAGCTCTATGGCATTGAGTACCGCAGAGGCATAGTACATAGCATTGAGTGTGGTAGTTCGTGAAGCAGTGTGGCTTCACAAACTTATGACTGATATATTCAATCATGATATGGGTCATACTATTATCCATTGTGATAACCAGAGTTGTGTGAAGCTCTTTGAGAACCCTATGTTTCATGATAGATAGAAACACATCGAGATAAAATATCACTATATCAAAGACATGGTGCAGAGGAAAAATAGTACACGTGCAGTACCTTCCTACCCATGAGAAGATTGTAGACATATTCACCAAACTGCTTGCCAAGAAAAAGTTCGAGTACTTCTGTGAGAGGCTTGGCCTAGTGAAGAATTCCTCCCTAGATGACAGGGAGTGTTGATGATTACAGTTGCGTGAGACATCCTCCAGGACACAGACTGAGTGAATCGACTTGAGAGAGAGCCCATGAGTTGGGTGTGTCCATGATATGGGTGTGTGGTTCCTCTCTGAGACAGAGATGGAACATTGTGCCCTTGTGTGAGGTGGTGAAGCCCATGAGTTGGGTGTGTGGTTCCCCTATGAGACAGAGATGGAATGTTTTGTGCCCTTGTGTAGGGAAGCCCATTAGTTGGGTGTGTGGTTCCTCTCTGATACAGATATGGAACGTTGTTTTCCCCTGTGTGGGGAAGCCCATTAGTTGGGTGTATCATTTTCTCTGAGATGAAACGATCTATTATCCTCCTCTATGCAGAGAATTGAGATGATGAGATACTCCAGATGATTCTCCTGTGAGATGAAGTGAGAAAGGCATCTATTGAGTTGCATGTTCTTGTGGCTGAGCACAGGTGAATGTGATCCTAGTGGCTGAGCACTAGTGAGTGTGGTTCTCCTATGAGACAGTGACATCCTGGGTTTCGAACCCCCATTTTAAATAATGTATTGTTCCAATGCTAAGAGGCCTAAGTGTCCAAACAATTATTAAAGGGCCAATATGCCCAAGAAATGTAATGTTTTGATCATTATTAATAATAAACACATCGTTGGTTGCTAGACGGACAAGGACTAGAGTTATAGGGGGCTATTATTCCACAAGAGAGGGGGCTTGAGGAGATAAATGTTTATTCCTATGTTAATTACCCTTTTTTCCTAAGGGAGGGGATCGATTACGTGAGCTTCTTGGGGAAGGCCAGGAGGTTCTTGATTCCCCACAAAAATACTTACACCCATCCCTGGTCTGATTGTGGGGTTGGTCATTGTCTCATTCGCTCCTTCAATTCTGCATTCGTACCATTCTGTCCCTCACGCCCTTTCATGAACCCACTCACCCATTCACCGATCCATCCTCACTTGCGTCTTGGCTAGGTAAAGGGAAAGGAACTGCTGAAGATTAGCCATGGATAGTTGGCTTTAATGATCATTGGTGAAATCCAGCCATGACTTGGGGCCTGCATGTTTGAGATGCGTTGGTGTGTGCCCTGTTTTTCTCACAACTGGGAGTCCTGAGAGTTCCAACATTGAGATTCTAGACCCATTGTGTTGGAGGCCATGGATAAAAGAAAAGGACTGCCTGAGGGACTGCATGGCAGAGAAAGGTGGAGGTCCATTCTCTCGGGTGGTACAGGCTGGGTAGAAGAGGGTTGGGTACTTGGATTGATGGGAAACCTGTGATAGCTTGAGAGATGATTGGTTTGGGAACCCAAGCACACTCTGGAACCATCCTTTTGGATTCATAGCCCTGACTCGAGGGTGACACTGCTATTGAGATTTGGAGCAGTGGTGTCTACGGTTGGGTGGAACGTCCTTGGTCTGCAGCCAGTTGGTGTCATCTATTTATAAAGATAAGTGCTCTCTGTTGTGATACTATTATCTGTGTAAGAATGTATTCCATTGTGTGTTTTTAATTATCATTTAACTAAATCTTAGATTATGCATGCTTGCTGGATATTGTTGTGCATGTCGTTAAATATTTTATCTTATGCTTCCTTATTAAATAAATAAGGTACCGGTAAGAGTACAAAGTCCAATGGTGGGATTGAAGGTAGCATTCCCCAGCTTATGGGTAGATGGGGATGTTACAGATTGGTATCAGAGCTTCTGGTTGAAACACCGGGCTGGTATGGGTTGGGTCTGTTGGTCAGAGTCTCATGGTCGAGATTGAACTCTGATTGTGAAGTTGAAAATCTCAGGAGGAATGGCATTGCAGAATCTACACAGGAGTTAGATCATCAAAGATCCGTTGTAAGGGGTTTGAAGGATCATGACTGTCCCCCTTCAAATTCGAGAGCGATTGCCACTGTAGGATTAGGAGAGATCAGGGATCATTGGATAGGAGGATAGGTGAACATGGGTCGTCCGATGAAAAGGAAGCAAGGGTTAAGGTCCCAACCACTGGATCCCATTAGAGAGAGACATCAACAAATAAGAGGCATTGCAAGGAACCAAGTTGCACGGGAGATAATTCCCCAAGGCGGTTCCGCAATCCAAACCATGGTTTCACCGAGGGGTTACATGTGAGTGTCAGGAGAATTGTGGGGAGAAAAGTGAGTTACTCCAAACTGTCGATGCATGCCCCACAAATTGAAAGACATCTAGTGATGTGGCTTTCTAGTGCTTGAGTGATGAACCTTCGAAGAGTAGAAGTAGTCAGGCACCATCGATTTGTAGGAGGACACACGTCAACCGATCGTGTGCTTCGGGTGAAAGCACTTCGGGAAAAGGTGAGTGAGGAGAAGTTGAGAATTGAGATTTCCTGACTCCAGAGATCCGAAGTGAATCGCAGTCATCTAATCCAGGAGGACACGTGGCAGAAATCCACGCACTTCGGGGAAAAATGAAGTATGAGGGTTGAGATTTCCAAAATCTGAAGACCCGAAGAAATCGTAGCCATCGATCCATGGGAGACACACGTCAGTAGATCGCGAGCTTCGGATAAGAATATTTCAGAAAAAAATTGAGGTTTGATTCTTTTGAAGTCTGAAGGCCTGAAGGAATTGCAGTCATTGATCCTTGCAGCGGTAACCTCCGAAGTCCCAAAGTTCGTGGTTAATATAGGTCGTCTGATAAGGGAGACACATGGTGGTAGTTTCTCTGGTTTGGGAAATCGGATTTCGGGAGAATTGGAAGTGTGCTACTATGCAAACTCCCAAAGTCCTGAAGCCCGGAGAGTCGAAGTGGTGGGGAACGATGACATCACTAGGAGGCGATGTGGACCCCAGAAATTTCCAAAGTGACGTGACTTATGAACGTCACCGGGGATGACGTGGACACATGGAATGTGTACCACGTGCCAGTAATTTTTGAGCATGTGGATGATTGAAGTGTTAGCTAGGATGTGACATGTGTCACACGCCTGATTGGACCACATCTCTGCTTCTAGTATTTTGCCACGTGGAGACAGATCATGTAGTCTAGAGACTGGGCACTCTAGAGGGGAAAGATGTGACAGGTTGCATTGGGTCAAAAACTCATGAAGTCTAGAGTACATATCAACCGTTCATTCCAGAAGGCACATGTCGAAGGAACGTCGACTTCAGGTGAAAGCAGTCCAGGAGAATGTGTAGGAGGAAATTTTGAAACTTTCGAAGCCCGAAGAGACAAAGTGATTCAAAGACACTGATCTATGGGAGGACACCCATCGGCAGATCACGAAATTTGGGTAAAATCATTCCAGGAGGAGAAAAGCGAGGAAAGTTGAGACTCCTAAAGCATGGAGTCCTGAAGTGGATCTCGATAGTTGATCGTGAAAGAGGATGAGGACCATTGATCCGGTCCGGGCTGAAAGTTTCGAAGTCCTGAAGCTCTAGAAAAGTTCTTTTCAGCTAAGAGCAGGGTCATGGCCATGGTCATATGCAGATTGAGAACTGAGGGAAGGAGGGCCAAGGGATGAATTGGTTGTCTTTGAGATAAAAAAGTGCTAAGGAAGGATTTAGCCGCAGTTTCTAGTCCTAGTCACTTGGGAATGTGGTTTGAAGGAAGCACCTATGCAAGATGAAATTATGTGTCAGCCAAGGATAACAGAACACTGTTATTTTCATAGAATGGGATATGATATCCATGAACAAAAAAAGAAAGAGACCTGTAGCATGGTTTGGCAATTTTGTTTATCATATGCGTAATTCTAACAAAATGGTTGCTTGCACATTTTGCAGAATTAAGGGGCTTAAGAACTTCAACTCGGGATGCGTATTAAGAAAATGGAAGAAAGTGAGGGAGCTTCCATTCATGATAAGGAGGCCGAAGGCCATAATACTATAGTTGGTAATGCAGAGACAAAGTCCAATGGATGCAAGGGAAAAAGAGAACAGGAAACGTTAATAGAAACTGTAAGAAGCCTGAAGATGTAAGTGCAGAGCTACAAAGTAGACAACGAGAGACTGATGAGAGAGAAAAGTCAGATAAATGCTTGAGTGTTGTAGAGCTTAAATCAGTTGTAGAGACAAATGAATAAGGGATCAAACTCAAGACAAGAGGAAGAAGGCAGGTGCCATGAAAGAAGGGATGATCGTGGAAGAGTTGGTTATTTCATAAGTGCTAGCAGATTTCATGGACAACTCTCACCTCCTTACTTAGAAAGATAGTTTTATGCAGTGGAAGATCCCGTAAGCAGTCCAGAGGTGTCTCCTATCAAACACCAAAGAAGGAAACAAGAGGTAGATAGTTTGCAAGGATATTTGAGGAAGCTCAAGCCAGCTTACTTTGGGGGTGAAAGAGAAAGGGAAGATGATGTCGAAGCATGGTTGCTTGAGCTTAGGAGATATTTTTAGTTGCATAACTATTCATCCAACCTGGAAGCCAAGATTTCACCTACCATTTACACGAGAAAGCAGTAATGTGGTGGGACCAACTGAAGCAAGTGGAACATGTTAATGAAAGTAGGATCACTTGGAAACAGTTCAAGAAGTACTTCCAAAAGGAGTACCTCTCAAATAATTTCTATGAAAAGAAAGTGCAGGAGTTCTTTGAACTCATATTGGGAAGCATGACTATGGTAGAATACGAGAAGAAGTTCTTGGGATTTTTAAAATATGTCAGGTTCATTGGTGATGAGAAAGTGAAAATACAGAGATTTCTAAGTGGACTTCCGGCCTTTTATAAGGAAAAGATCAAGTATGATGAACCCAAGACCTTGAATGAGGCCATCAGGAAGGCTAAATACCTATATGAGCAAGGCCGGGGAAGAGAATGCCTGCAAAAATCTTGGAAGGACAAGAAGAATGCAAAGTTCGATCAGAGGAGGAAAGGATTCAAACCTCCCTTCAATAGGAATGAGCCTAATAGAAATCATCAAGATCAGTATGCTAAGGGGGATTCCAAGAAGGAATATTCCTTGGGAAAAAGGGGAAGACCACCAATACAATGTTGGGGATGCAAGGAATATCACTTGTACAAGGATTGCCCACACAGAAAGGACAGAGTGAAGACTGTGCACAACATCCAAGAGGCTACAACAGTCGAAGATATGGGAATAATCTATGCAGATTTAAATGATCGACAACCAGAGTACCAGTCCAATATGATTGAGGTGGAAAATAAGATCATAAATCATCCTGTTGCTATTTGTATTAATTCAGGAGAAAGTCATTGCTACATTGATCCTAAGATAGTGGATAGATTACATTTGGAGAAAAGTAAACTTGGAAAAGAAAGTTTGGTTCAATTAGCCACTGGAACCAAAAGAAGAATCCATGATATGGTCAGAAGTTGTTCCATAAGTCTTAATGGTGTGAATACTAGTATGGATCTAAATATCATACCATTAGGATCTTATCATATTCTGATTGGAATGGATTGGTTGGACAAGCATCATGTTGTCCTAGATTTTCATAACAAGACATTTACATGTCTTGATGGAAATGGAAAATGAAGCACTGTGAAAGGAGTTCCAAGACCCATCTATATAAGGGAGATTTCAGTCTTACAGCTGAAAAGATGTTTTAGGAAAGGATGTCAATTGTATGCAGCTCATGTGGAAGATCCAGGTAATACAAAGGGGCCAAGCCTTGAATATTTCTCGGTGCTACAGGAATTTGAAGATGTATTCCAAGAAACACCAGGATTGCAACCAAGGAGGGAGAAAGATTTATCGATTGCTTTAGTGCCAGGAGTTGCCCCGATGTCAAAAACACCTTACAGAATGATCACACCAGAGTTAAAAGAATTACAAATGCAGTTGGAGGAATTGTTGAAGAAAGGGTACATACATCCAACTGTTTCACCTTGGGGAGCATCAATACTTTTTGTCAAAAAGAAGGATGGAACCTTGAGGCTGTGTATTGAATTCCAACAACTGAACAAGTACACTATAAAGAACAAGTATCCTCTACTCCAAATTGATGACCTCTTTGATCAGCTAAGAGGAGCAAATATATTTTCAAAAATTGACCTGAGGGTAGGATACCATCAGGTAAGAATCAAGGAAGAAGACATTCATAAGACATCCTTTAGTACCAGCTATGGGCATTATGAATTTGTAGTGGTGCCATTTGGACTGAACAATGCACCAGTTGTCTTCATGTTCTGAATGAATGCCATATTCAGAAATTATTTGGATAGGTTTGTCATAGTATTCTTAGATGACATACTTATCTATTCTAAGTCTGAAGAGGAGCATGAACATCACTTAAGACTGGTATTGCAAGTACCGAGATAACATCAGTTGTATGCCAAGTTGAGTAAGTGTTATTTCTATCAAAATCAGATCCATTACTTGGGACACATTATTTCAGAACAAGACATAGCAGTAGATCCAGAGAAGATCGAAGCCATTAGGGGATGGCCAACACCCAGAAATGTGTCAGATGTCAGATCTTTTATGGGATTAGCGAGCTACTACAGAAGGTTCATAGTAGGGTTCTCTAAGATTGATCATCCCATCACTTCTTTGCAAAAGAAGGGAACTAAATTTGAATGGACACTCAAGTGTGAAAAGAATTTTAATCTGTTGAAGGAATTACTTACTAGTGCGCCTATGTTAAAGATTGCTGACCCAAATAAAAGTTTTGTGGTATGTACAGACACATGTAAGGAAGGACTTGGGGGAGTCCTCACGCAAAATGGACATGTCATTGGATATGAGCCCAAGAAGCTTAAGGAACATGAGAGGAACTATGCCACCCATGACTTGGAACTTGTTTCCATTGTCCACACCTTGAGGATGTGGAGGCATTATCTCATGGGGAAGAAATTCAAATTAAGGACAGATCACATTGGCCTGAAGTATCTTTTTGAGCAACTGACCTTGAATGCCAGGAAAACAATATGGTTGGAATTTTTAAGTGAATATGACTTCGATATCAAGCATATCAAAGGAAAGGAGAATAAAGTTGTCGATGCACTTAGT
>SNQJ01S0052670.1:3911-39834 GCA_010110895.2 Picea sitchensis | reverse complement strand
TTGCAAAATCACGCAACAAGGAAAAATGATGACAAGATCAAAACCAAGAGAAATAAAAGAAAACTCTGGCTTAAAGCGCAGATCGCAACCAGAATCAGAGTACAAAATGTGAAAAAAGCAGTCAAGATAGCACCGATTCTAACACTTGCCTAAAAACCATAAAACAAATATTTTTTCTCTTTTGTCTTTTCTATCAAAAAATCTAATAACAAACACAAGCTAAGGGGGAAATGCCCTAACTTGCTGACTGTGCAGCCCCAGACTCTAGACCCCTGAGAGGAGATCTTCTCACCACAGGAAGGGATGACTACCCCACCCAAGCTGAAAAGCTGCCAATCAAGCCCGCGACTGTCACCAAGACAACACGCATGCAAACGCGTGCTGAGCTTCTACAGCATGCGGGTACCCGCGGGCTAGCCTTAAACAGGCCGCAGGTCTGTATAAAAACTGAGATAAAATCACACACAGACAATATAGTCCTGAAAAAGGCTTCTGGTATTGACAACCAGAGTCTCTAAAAGGCTTAGATGCTATCACTTTAACAGAAAATCAAGATTTGCAAAAAGAAAAACCAATGTAGAAAAAGACAACACAATAAGACAGACTGAAACACAAGACAATAAACCAATCAAGACCCAGACAGGATCCAAAAAGCCCCCTGAGAAGATAAACTTCTGACAGGGAAGAGGGGACTGCCTCTTAAGCTTCCTGGGCTCTACACGCTACTGAAACCACTACAGCAGGCGTTCACACACGGGCTGTAGATGGTTAGGGCACGGGCACATGCGTGCAGGCCTTCTGCAGGCCGTGTGTACCTATGTGTGTCTCGTGACTAAATGTCAAGCGTCAGTCAAGGAAGAATGGTATTGATAACCAGGTTCCCTATTAGCATTGACCTAACAAAAAACAAAAATAAACAAAGAAACAAAGACTGAACTTCTTTGAACTACCCAAAATATCTTTAACCAAATCCGGAAACCCTAAGAGTAAGACTATCCCCATTGGAGTCACCAATTCTGTTGTGGGGTTTTTCTACCCTACGAACTAGCAAGCTAGGGCTTTAAACTTGCATGCAGATCATGACCCTTCAAAAATAACTTTTAACCTCCTACCCAAACCTATAACCCTTTTTCTCAAGAAAACATGGGAAGAATCAACTAACCTTTATATCGACGGTTGAAGTAGATCCTCCGTTAATCTTTTATCTCCTTGCTGCTGCTGCTCCTTCCACAAAGCTTCATGCAATCAAGACAAAACTATGCATGCATGCTACTAATATACTCGAGGGTTAGAGATAAAACATAAATCAGATAACATAGATAAGATTCATGTATTTGGGGCGGGAAAAGCATCTTTTTCATTAATCTCAATATGAATCTACTTACAATGATTACAGAGACTGGCCACCATTCCTCGATCCTGATCCTGGGCTCCTCCTCTTCTTTTGTCCTCCAACTTCTTGTGCTTGAATTTCTCCTAAAGCTTGAGGCAAGGCTAAAGGGTTGGGACAAAACGGACTTGGCAATTTGGCAAAGTTTCTTTGCTATGATTTTTCCTCCCTTGAATAGTACCCCTACCCCTCCTTTTATAGGCTAGAAGGAGCTAGGGTTTTAGGCGAACTCTCGGCCATGCATGGCTGGGAGTTCCAGTTAACTGACAAAAAGCTCTTCGTCCCGGCGGAAACTTTCCTGATTTTTTGCTTTGTTAGGTAAACGCGGGTTGTAGTGGGCCAGCCAGCGTTCACACGCGTGCTGCAGAAGGCCTGCCAGTGTCCCAACGTGCCCAAGGATAGGTTAGGGCGCAGGTTACTTAATTTGGGAGGTTTTTGAAGAGTCTGTTCAACATGGCTTTGGCAATGAAGGGCAATGAGTTGGCCTGATGCCAGGTAAGCATGGATAGTGCAATTTAGGGTTATAACAAAGGGACAGTAAGAGCTTATTCATTGTAACAAACTTGTGTTAGAGAAATATGTAATTGGGATTTGAATGGGGTCTACCATAATGTTTTAGTATCAGAGTGATATCGTAAGTCTATTCGTGTTGAAAGAGAACATGCCACCCAGAAGACGAGGTCAAGGAAGATTAATTGAAGATACATAATTGCAACACGAGATGATAGAACTTTGAGAAAGGATGGAAGATATGGAAACTTCCATGAAGAGAAATCCTGACACAGGATATTTTAGTGAAAGTGAAGAAACAACCTTTGAGGTGTTGAAATATTGTAACTTCGAAGAATATTCTACCTAAGAGAGAGTTGAATAATATAATTATATTAAATTTAATTAGGCCCTATTGCGACTTAGTAAAAGTCGTCCCTATTGTGCCTTGACAGTTAAATATAAACTAAGAGGGTAAAGTGACAGGTCGACCCATACCTAATTATAGGCCAGCTAGACCACCATTTATAAGAGAGGCCAGTGCCTCATTTGGACACACACACTCATCTCTGCAGTGCACAAATCTTGGAGGAGAAGTTGTTGC
Source organism: Picea sitchensis (assembly GCA_010110895.2). Classification (NCBI taxonomy): domain Eukaryota; kingdom Viridiplantae; phylum Streptophyta; class Pinopsida; order Pinales; family Pinaceae; genus Picea; species Picea sitchensis. The sequence continues at coordinate 37,351 of SNQJ01S0052670.1, read as the reverse complement.
AACATGGGATGATGTCAAGGAGGGTTTTTGGTCTATCTCTTGTTATTTCTTGGTCAAGTGGTGCGCTAATATTCCTAGAGAAGGATTAGAAGAGGATATTCTATTCAGTCTTTGGTATATCTATATTGAGGAAGTTTTGTTGAGTTTTCTTCCCCATGAGGGTTTCCCAGGATAATCTATGTGTCTCTATTGTTTCTATGATTATCTCCCTTTTAGTGATCTTATTTATGCAGCTAATGTGCTAAATGATTGTAATAATAAAGAATAACTGTAATTTCTAGTTGTATAAGTAAAAATTCAACATGGTATCAAAGCAGGCCTGAAAGAGACCAACTCGCAATTTATAAAGAAGTGGTTAGCCTCAACGCACCCTCTCCAAGATTCAGTTTTAGTATTGCAGTTGCTGCAAAATTAGGGTTTATGCATAAACCCTAAGTGTGACATTTTCCTTGTTTGAGGAGGACGTTGGAGAAAGTAACCACACCTTGGAACTTGCCCTAGGAAGGCACATCTAGTCCCTGGATCATAATTTTGAAATTTAAAGTTTGAAAAATTAGGGTTTCCTCATAAAACCCTAAGTTGCAGTTGCAGTTGAAGTACCGGTTTCAGTATCGGTTGCAGTTGCAGTGTCAATTCCTTCAATCCAGTTGCAACACCAGTTGTAATGCCAACACTAGTTACAGTGCAAGCACCAGTTACAGTGAAATTTTTTGTGAAGTGTTTAGACTGACTTTTATTGTCCTAGTGCGCCTTACCCTAGCAAATCTCCAACTACCTTTAGATTACAAATTGCAACACCTTTCAAGTTTTAAAGGTTCATTATTGCTTTCTGCTGCTTCCAAATGGTGTAACTACATGTCGATGTTTTCAAAGGTATGTATTTGCATATGTTTAAACTGTATCATTATTTTAAAGGGTACTTTCAAGAGAAAGGATCTTTTTTCTAAGTAACAATCATAGATCCAGAAGGATCTGAGATCCAACACATTCAAAGTAACTATGCACCCCAGGTTTGATTGTTTTGATATGTCTCTATTTTTTATGGAATTATTGTAATCTTATGAATATCGAGGTTGCATTTTGATATGTTGAAGTTATCATAGTAACCATTGGTCAAAATTGAATTCAAAGTATTAGATTGATTAAATTTGAGATTATAGAGTTTATTCCATAACTCATATTTCTGTCAAGATAGCATATTGTCTTAGTACAGAGGACACGTTGAAGAAATTACTTGTCATATTGAGTGAAGGAGACTCTAAAGAAAAGAAACACACTCATTCTTGAGGACAAGACTCTAGGTTCTAGGTTTGATTGATTAAATTGATAATATTCATATTTACACATATCAAGTTTGATAACTGCTAAACACTATAGTTGTGATAGGAATCTTTGAAAAGTTGTATTATTGAATACTTGGTAGCATGTGAGCACTATTGAGATAAATGCTTAATATAATCATTCACTAGATATAACTAACATATCCTTTGGGAGAAACTTCTTGTTTTGTTTCCAAGTTACCATGGAGGAATGATTGATCACAACACTAGAAGAGTGTTTCTCTCATTCCTTATTATTGTATTTCTTACATTTTACCCTTGTTTCAGGAAGGTCACAAGTGATAGTTCTAAAGGAGATACTGTGATGATTGTTCTCGCTATTATTTTATTATTATTATAAAGTGTATTATTCTTGTCTATTGTTTCACCTTTGTTGTTCTTGTTCCGGGAAGGTCACATGTGATAACCCTAAGGGAGCTATAGTGACAATTGCAAGAGAAAATATATTATATGAGACATGGAGAAGACTATCCAAGTTCTATATATGACCGTATATATCCATATACTAAAGAATAAGAAGAAGAAGAATAAGAAGCTACTTTTGCTAAATACAAAACATCTCATATGGAGATAGATCATGAGGAGCTGAAGGCTCCAAAGATGACCAAACATTAGAATAAAACTCACACTCGGCTTGGTCAATGGATAATGAAGTCACCTTGACATGAAGAAGAATTCATTTGAAGTCTGACTCATCTTTTCATGTTAAGACATGGTATTCAACACCATGTATATCCTGCAGAGACTATGAAGTTTTTGTAGACTCAAAAGAAATCAATACTTAGAGTAAGTCTGATCTCAAAAAGGATCAGATGGGAAAAAGAGACATCTTCTAGGACTGCCATACATATGCCATGAGTTGAGAAGACTAGATCATAGCTTCAAAGACCTCTAGGAGACATAAAATATCCTAAGAATATTCCCTTGTTTCAGTGACAGAGGAGGAAGCCATTCAGAAGGATTGGGATATAATTTTTTTCTTGAGACCAGAAGGGAAGTCAGTGGTGACTTCCAAGATTGATCTAACAGTGAGAATGGAGCAGTCATTCTCAACTTTATAGCAGTTGCAGGTACAGAGTCCTAGTCCCAGAGGAATAGTTGCAAAGAGAGCAGAGGACACACTCTCAGGAAGTGAGACAGATAGTGATTTACAGAAAGCACATAGAGCTATCACATGATTGTGCATATTAAGTTGTAGCTGAGCAAGTGTACCAGGTTGGTACAATGTGATGTAAAAATCTGGTTTCAAAGTACAAGATAGGAAGACTCATCTCTACAAGTTGAATCAAGCTCCAAGATCTTGGTATGTAAGGATTTATAGTTTTATGAAGATCTTGGGCTTTACCAAGAGTGAAGTTGATTCTAATCTTACTTCAAGGTTATGAATGATGAGCCAATTGTATTGCTACTATATGTGGATGAATTATTATTGACATGAGAAGAAAAGCTCATCACATATTGCAAAAGGAAGCTCGCTACAAAATTTGAGATGACATACCTAGGCCCGATGCATTATTTATTAGGTATTGAAGTTTAGTCGAGCCTAGAGAAGATATCCCTTAACCAAGGGAAGTATGCAGTTGAAATACTGAAGAAGTTTGACATGTTGGAATGTAAATCCATGGAAACACCCATGGAGACAAATTTGAAGCTCCTGGTTGATACTTTGTCAAAGTTAGTTGATGTTACTCTATACAGATAGATTATTGGTTCGTTGATGTATCTGATGAATACCAAGCAAGATATATAGTTTGTTGTGAACACCTTGAGTCAGTATCTGGTGGAGCCCAGACCTTGTAGTTGCAGAGCACGTGATGAGATACCTTAAGGGTACATTGGATTATGGTCTTTGTTATACTGGAGATTGTGACTTCAAATTGTATGGCTATACTAATTCAAATTGGGTTGGAAGTGATTCAGATAGAAAAAGGACTTTAGGATGTTGTTTCAGTTTGGGGTCAGCCATGACTTCATGGAAAGGCAGGAAGAAATCTAGTATGTCTCTCAGTACGGTAGAAGAGGAGTACATTGCAGCATGCTTCGCTAGTTGTGAAGGCATATGGATTCAGAAGATGTTGACAGGTCCATTTGACCTAGAGATGGATGCTACCATGACCTTTTGTGATAACTAGAGTTGCATAAAGATGACTGAGAACCCAGTGTTCCATGATAAGATGAATCACATTAAGATCCGGTACCACTACATTTGTGACTTGGTACAGAAGGGAGCTTCGAAGCTCCAATATGTTGGCACAAATGAGCAGGTTGCAGATGTGTTGACTAAGCCTTTGTCTCGTGTGAAGTTTGGGTACTTCCGAGACAAGCTTAGTGTAGTTTGAAAGGACCTCCCTCGAAAGTGGGAGTGATGTTGATGATGCTATGGTATCCTGACCAACAATGGATAGCTCAATTAGGATTTTATATCCTAGGTGACCAATCATCCCTGGGGAGATCCAGAAGGTCCGGTAAGGACGGTCTATCAGAGTACATGTGCATGTCTATGCCAGTTGTGGTAGTTAATTTAGGATTTTATATCCTAGGGAATCTTATTATTCCTGCGAAGATCCCAAAGGTCCGGTAAGGACATTCTATCAGAGTACCACATGGTAGCTTGTTAGGATTTTATATCCTACAGAATATTATGATTCTTGGGTAGATCTCAAAGGTATGGTAAGGAGAGTCTATCAAAGTACCATAGATGTTGTTTTTTATGCACCTGCCTTATTCTGCTTCCACATATAGATGTTAATTTTCCAGTTATATTGTTGTTGATGTTGTTGTTCCAGCTTCATGTTGTTGATGATGTTGATGTTCCAACTTCATGTTGTTGATGATGTTGATGTTCCAACCTCATGTTGTTGATAATGATGATGTTATTCCAGCTTCATGTTGATGATGTTGATGTTCCAGCTTCATGTTGTTGATGATGATGATGTTACTCCAGCTCTGTGTTGATGATGATCATGATGTTCAGTTTCTACTGATGTTGATGATGAGAAAAAAATCTGATGACCTATAGTTATGACCAACAATGTTCACGATGTTGATAATGATGTCCCCTCATCTTGATGATTTATTGATTCCAGTCAATTTTTATTAATGTTGTCAATAGAATACCCTTCTTGTTAAGGGGGAGTGTTTAAATATTGTAACTTTGAAGAATATTCTACCTGAGAGAGAGTTGAATAATATTATTATATTATATTTAATTAGACCCTATTGTGCCTTAGTAAAATTTGACCCTATTGTGCCTTGACAGTTAAATATAAATTAAGAGGGTAAAGTGACAGGTTGGCCCAGACCTAATTATAGGCTGGCTAGACCACTATTTATAAGAGAGGCCAGTGCCTCATTTGGACACACACACAATGAGCTCTACAGTGCGCGGGTCTTGGAGGAGAAGTTGTTGCAACTGGGGGTGACGTCAAGGAGGGTTTTGGGTGTATCTCTTGGTATTTCTTGGTCAAGTGGTGCGCTACTCTTCCTAGTGAAGGAGTAGAGGAGGATCTCTTGTTCGGTATTTGGTATATCTATATTGAGGAAGTTTTGTTAGGTTTTCTTCCCCATGAGGGTTTTCTGGGATAATCTGTGTGTCTCTATTTTTCTATCATTTTCTGTCTTTCATTGATCTTATTTATGTAGCTAATGTGCTAAATTATTGTAATAATAAAGAAGAACTGTAATTGCTAGTTGTATAAGTAAAACTTCAACATGAGGAAGAGGAAGAAGAAGAAACAACATAAGAGAAACTAATAAGGGTAGTCACAAAGTTCGGTGCCAAACCAAAGGTAGAGGTACCAATGTATGAAGGTAACATGAATGTTGAAGAATTGATTGACTGGATTAATTTCCTGGACAAATATTTTGACTATGAAGATGTGGATGAAGGGAAGAAGGTAAAGTATGTGGTGACAAGGATAAAAGGTCATGCAACCGTATGGTGGGATGAATTGCAATCTAACATGAAACGAAAAGGTAAATCCAAATTCAAGAATTGGGACAGAATGATTGCTAAATTCAAGAACAATTTCATGCCTAAGGACTATTAGTTGAACTTATTCATAAATTTGTGGAAGCTTAGACAGAAGGATATGACTGTGAAAGAATATATAGAAGATTTTTACAGGTTGACAATTAGCGCTGGTCATATTGAAGTTGTTGAAAAAGTTGTCAGATACATTAATGGCTTGAGGTATGATATACAAGATGAAATTAGCATTTTGTTTCTGTAGACAGTTGAAGATGCATATCAAGAAACTTTGAAGGCAGAGGAGAACCTGGCCATAAAACAAAGCCAAAAAGCTAGTGGAAGAAGTTCAACAAGAGGGAAAGGACAATCATGTGGTAGAGGAATATTTCAGACTTCAAGAGATGGAGGAATCTCAAGCTCAAGTGATCATCCATCAAGAGGAGGAGAATCAAGAGGTAGAATATTTTTCTCTAGAGGCAGAGGTATAAGAGGAAGAGAAATTAGATATTACATATGTGGAAAGACAGGCCATATGTCATGGGACTGTCCAAAAAATAAATCGGCAGGTCAAATAAATGAAAATATAGCAGAAGTCAAAAAAGAGAATGTGAATACGTGCATAAAAGGAGAATCTCATGAGGTAGGGGAATCATTGTTGATGAAGAGAGTTCTGATCAAGTCAGAAAATGAAGCTAAGGAACCATCCTAGAGGAAGCGTTTATTCAGGATTGTATGCAAGTCAAGAAGAAAGTGTTGTAAGGTTGTCATAGATAGTGGTAGCATAGACAATTTGGTTTCGATTGAGATTGTAGAGAAGTTGGGATTGAAGAGGACAACACATCCCTTTCCCTACAAAGTATCCCAGTTGCATAAAGGACATCAAATTTTGGTGAATGAACAGTGTAATGTGGAAATTCAGATTGGTAACTACAAGGATGAGATATTATGTGACATAATGCCTGTGGATGTTTTCCATGTTTTGTTGGGAAGGCCATGGCAGTTGTTGTGACAAGAACTACAAACCTCCATTTTTCTTTTGATTCAGTTACTTCCCTAAAAATGGATCGCCCTTACTTTTGAGCCTAAGGGAAATCCTCATAAGTCCGTTCTTCATCTCAATATTCTTTTGGTAATTCATGTTTCACTTGGAAAAAGAACAATACTTAGTGTTGCAATTCAAATTTTAAATCAGAAAAGTTACTTTCAACTCCTCCTAACAGTTCGGAGGAGTTACGTCAAACTCCTCCGAGAAATTTTAGAGGAATTCCTATCTTTCATTCCAATACACAATGATATCGTGAGAGTTGGGGGAAACACCTCTGATCATATTGGAGGAGTTACTTCTAACTCCTCCAATATGTTCGGAGGAGTTACTTCTAACTCTTCCAAACTGATAGGACAACTTACCTCTAACTCTTCTGAACTTATCATACAAATTTCTATTAACTCCTTTTATCAAACCTACCCCAACCACCCCATTAAATGCCATAGGTAACCATTTGGATATAAAATGGAAGAGAGTCGAGACTAGTGTTACTCGACCATTTGCAATTTAAAGGAAAAAACTGAGAATAAGATCACTGAGTTGAACGTCGTTTGAGAATATCCCCTATCCATATCCACAACGTGTTGGCATAATCCAGGTAAGGTGTCATCACCTATCCCTTTTTTAAGTTATGGTTAGAAATTTTTTAATTGTTCCCTAGCTCGATAGCCCTCTTTTCCCCATTTTCTTAGTCACTTCGCCCATGGCCACACCTTTCCCTTTCCCACCAGATTTGTGTTTTATTATGAATTTGTTCATGGCTACGGGATACATAACCAATCATCCTTCCCCCCCATTCGTCGTGATGGACTTATTCCCCGTCCTCGCACTTAACCATGGAAATCCACAAACTCGTCCAATGCACAAATACCTTGATCTAAGAAATACCTAAGGTTCCCTCGTACTCCTCCAAGATATTTTTAATTCTCCTAATCACTCTCCTTGTGGTTAAAAACCCTAACTTCAAAATCAGAGACTTTCAAAGTAAGTCTCTGAGCATATTGGAGAAGTTACTACTAACTTCTCTGATATGCTCGGAAGATTTGACATTACCTTTTCCACACGTTTTCGAATGAAATGGAAACAATTGAAATCCTCTTATACAATCAGAGGATTTCCTACTAATTTCTCCAAGCTCCTCGATATGATGACAAATTCTTCTGAACACATATCAAAGAGGTTACTAACAACTCCTCTGATATGCTCAGAATATTTGTTACTAAATCCTCTGATGTGATCAGAGGAGTTGTTGATAACTCTTCTTATTTGTATTAAGGAAGTTTTTTTCTTATGATTTTATTTCTCCTTTCTAGGGTGATGCCCAAGCATTTCACCCAAAAACTCAATGAGCATTGTCTACTATTAAACTAACATTTGTGAGGAGCAACTTGCCATGTCTTGATAATTTCAATAAATCTTATAATTTTCCGATCATTTAGTTGTATTTCCAAATAACATGCTCTAAATTTATCATGTCTGTAGGTTCATACATGTCACCATGAAAGAATATGGCAATGAAAGAAATAGGGGTTGAGCCATTTGGCAGCTCCCAGCAGATAGTAGAGATAGAAAGTGTCGAAACCGTATATGATGATATGTCAGGACTTGTAGAAAAAGATGGAGAAACCTTAAAATGGGGAGAAGTATATTATATGTTTAATAAATCAAACTTCTCTATGGGAGTGGAGGAAGAAAATGAGATCCAGGTGTTTAAGAACATCATAAAGTCAACAATGTTTAGGGTGGCAACACATCCAACAGTTTTTCCTTGTGCAGATGTCATTTCTTGGATTTTAAAAAACGTAGACATAAATAGTCGATATGTCTTTAATGCAAGAAAATAAACTATAGCTTCATTCATGCCCGATGATTTAGCTAAGTGTTACCATATTAAAGTTGGGAACAAAAGACTTGATTTTCAACTCCTCAATGAGTTGCAACTCACACAGAAAGATTTATTCCTCGCATGGTATAAAACATATAAGCAGTTCAAGTATCATCCCAAGAGTCGATACACCATGACAAATTTAAGGAGACCCTACCAGTATATGGTAGCCATGTTATGTAGGTTGTACGGGGAACCAGATGCAACTCATTTCCCCCTATCATACATGCCCCTAATTTATTTATGTGCATATGTGGGGGTCTGATTCAACTAGGCAGACATATTGTCTGAAAATCTCAAGGATATAGTAACTAGTTTCTGCAGTTACACAAGCACAACCATAAATCTTTCCTAGTTTCCATATGTATTCATATCTTCTAGACATAATTTGTATCGCTCACAAGTACCCAAACATGGGATGGAATTGGTTTCCTGTTGACGATGTTATCCACATCTATTGCAAGGTGCTTTGGGAGCGCAAATATCGAATAGACTATCAAAGAATCTAAGAACACTTCCTTGCCCCATTATATGAATTTATTTTTTTCACCTCCCAACCTTGTATGACAGACAAGGCCATAGCATTTATAAGAAGGATCAAGGACTGGTATTTAATGGAGCATGGTATCTATATAAGAATTTATGGTGCGATGAAACCACCCCACTTCCTCCCTCGATTCGTTCCTGGAAAACTCATGCTTCAGGAAGTGGCATATCAAACTATCATACATGGGGTCGGAGGAATGTTGTACAAATCAAAGAAATCAGTTTGGCCTCCACTACCTCTTTACATTGGCAACTATTTCTTTGAAAACACCAAGCAAGCCCAAACGGAAGTAGACGTCTTACTTTCCTACCACTTTGGAGAGGAAATATTCAGGATACATGACCCTAAGAACATCATCAAAGAGAACTTCAATAGTATGAGACTCACGTATGAGTACACCACTGAGTTTTGGGAAGAAGAGGAAGTGCATCAACATGCCAAAACTTACAATGAAGTTATATTCAATAGGTGAAGCCAACCAAAAGGAAGGATCATGGACGAAGAAGTTGCAAGAGATGCAGCCAAAAAAGAGGCAAACCAAGATGAAGCTAAGACATCTTCCCCCATATCTGTCTCAACTCATTTAGGTTTGGTAGAAGAGGAGGAAGGAGCACCAGCACACAAAAAGAGAAGAGACAAAGAGAAGGTGTTGAAAAGGAGAAATAATGCTAAAAATAAATTAAAAATAGAAGCTAACAAAGCAAAGGCCATGGAAGAAAATGAAATGAAAGAAAAGTTTGAAACATAAGTGAAAGCTTCTACAAAAAAAGGAAAGGAGCTAGTTGAAGTGGCAAGAGTGGCATCAAAATTAACAGAGAAAGAAGCGGTGGATAAAGTTGTTGAAGAAGAAAGATAGAAGAATAATGTAGATGGTAGAGAGGGTGATACACACCCGATGGACTTGGATATCCCTGGAACGTCCATCGTGGGTCTAGGAGCAGAAACTACAAGTAGTGGTTTAGGCCTTGGTCCCTGGGAAACTTTTCATTCAACCGAAATATTAGATCTGTGAAGTTTCACATATGATAGTAAAACTGATAGAATCATGCAAGAAAGAGTGAAAAAATTTCCAGCAACAAAAGGATCCCCTTTGTCAGTGGTTACTCGGGTCCCTGTCATAGGAGATGTCAGGGAAGACCCTGTGGCAACAACTAGGGAAGGATTTGCATTTATGGATGCAACTATAGACAATATATAGAGACTATGCCAAGAAAATCAATAGAAAGAGGAAAGTATCAGAGAGCTAGAAGAGAGGCTCCAACAAGTAAATATTGATGAAAGGAGTCTTCTCAACTTTAAGGCCAGTGCATAAAAAGTGAGGAATGATTTGGAAGGTGCCATCATTGACATGTATGTCAATCTATATCTCTTCCAAAATGTGGCTGCAACAATTATTGTCTAAAACAAATGGATACAAATGTAGTTGACACAATACAACACTATCCATGAAGGTATAGCAAACATTGATACCTGGATAGCGGAGAATCCTGATGTGCCTCTAGAGCTGTATAGACCCTCAAAATCAGCAAGAAATTCAACCATGTACGCATTAGATCATTTCTAATAGGTAGGGAAAAGGGAAGAGAAATAAGTACCCAAGGCAATGGGGATATGTTCAAGGACTCACAAAGCTGCCCAAGAGCTGATAAGGAATGGGCGTCTCCCAAGATTAGATGAACTTGAGAAGAATTTGGTCACGGGAGAATTGGTGAATTCAGTCCAGGACAACACGAGTCGAAGGAGACAGATAGTCAAAGCAACAACCTTTGTCTCTATCGATCTTATTGACCAGGATCTACTATAGCTGGTGAAGCTTCACACTATGATACAGGATTACATGACAAGACTAGAGAAATATATGAGTTCCCTTGATGATAGAATCACCATGATCGAAGAAACACAAGAATAGCCATCATACAAGAGAATCGAGTCACTATATAATCAGTTGGAGGTATGCACAACTTATCTTTGAAGCAAAAGTTCATAGGGAAAGGAAAAACAACTATTTTCATTTCATCCTTTTCCTAACTACTTCAAATTTCATCCTTTCTGCCACTTGTCATGAGGAAAGAGAAGGTGAACATTTTTGTAGCTACCTCTTCAAGAAGAAGGAGAAAAGACAACTAGGAGTAACTAGTTTTTGTATAATATAGAATAGAGGTTCCTTTGAGAGGGACTATTTTGGATTTTCAAGCATTGTATAAACCCAAGAACGTTTTTGAGAACTTATGCATTGTTAATGAATATTGAGAATCCTTCAGGGCCAGCATAATATAGAAGGAATTCTGTGTAGAAACGCATTGGAGCTTTGAACTACTTCAAGTGAAGATAATTGTTGTTTCTATGGACTGTAACAATGTTTGTTTGTTGTAGACTAATTATTATACAATCTTTGTCATTCTGCAGTTATTGATATTTCTTTGAATATTTCAATGCCTTGAGATTTGTGGGTTATTACAGTATGCATTGTTGTGATCTAGGCTAATTTGGTTATATATGTATGTATGCATTTGTCTCCAATCTTCTCCTTTTGTTACAACTATCTATAGAAAAGTTGTGAAAGGTTTTGGTTGTATTATAACTCACCAGTTACTCTAGTGTGCTCCTAACTAGGATAGGTTAGCATAGATTAGTGATAAATTAGTTGTTTTTACATACATGATCTTCATCTACATATTTGCATTGTACCCACCCACTTCATTAGTACACCAAACCGTAACCGGTACAAAAAAAAAACAGAAGACAACAATAAATGGCAGTTGGGCCAAATTTCGGATGGGACTCCTAATCCAAACGATGTATACTCTAATTGGGACCATATGTTGAGGAGTACCCATTGTTGTTTTTGACAAAGTTGAACCCGTCAACAGAATTGGTGCTAGAAGGAGGGTCATATTTTATGCCTTATATACATGAACTAAACAATAATTGAAATCGGTCTTCAATTAGTAATCCCAACTCACAACCTACCTTGTTTCCTCAAGTCGAATCCAAACAAGAAGTTATTTACAAAGACTCAAAGGATAATTTTGGAAGTTATTCTGGTAGTCCTGAAATACATTCTAAAACCTAGTTTCGCATACCTCAGGAAGAACTTCACGAAACCCATAGAATTACATGTGCTTACATGAAATTGTTTGGAAAATTACCTACATCCTTTGAACTCCCTAGGAGAAAAGTGACCCGTGTAGAACGTTTGAATACATATACTGACTTTTACGTTGACTTTGTAGACAACCTTATTGAAACATCATTACAAGAGGTCATGGTACCTTTGAGTAGATTTGTGTGTTTCCTAATTGAACCCAAAGAATAATTTGAAGGTGAACAACCAGAAATCACCATAGAACAAATATTGGGGGAAAACAAGATTCACAGATAATATATACCATGATGGACAACCCAAATAACTCTAAATTTGGCTGGAGAAATTCAAGAAATGCCAAGGAAATTTGATAAACTCTTACCGAAATTCGACCCAAACAAACTCGGATCCCCGAAAGACCATGTCAATAATTTCTTTTTGGCCATACATCTTCTAGGTGTTCAACATGATGACATAGTGTGTAGGTTATTTCCTTATACTTTTTTTTGGAAATCCTATACTTGGTAATTCATCCTACCCACCAGATCTATTACATACTGGGATAGTTTCGAAAGGCTCTTTATGAGAAATATTGGAGAAAGGAAAATAATTGCATCCCTACATAATAAACTAGGAACCATCAAAATGGACAAGAGGGAAAGAGTAAAAGGTCTTAACCAAAGATTTCTTAATGTCTTGATTAAGATTCCTCGTGAGGTGTCTCGCCCTCAATCATTACCCATTGACTATTATATAGCTGCATTAACCCCCTCTATAGGGATGTTTATAAAACAATCTAACAAAAACACGTTAGAATTAAACTTTGATGAGGTTGAGACTGTGGAAAGAGAGTTATATGCATATGACCAACATCCCCGTTATGAGGAAACTAATTCGGCTAGGAAGAAGCCATTGCTATTAACTAACCCACCTAACAAGGAATCCAAGGATATCGATCATGTGGTCAAAATGGTTAAGAAGTTATCCAATGAAGTTGTGGACCTTAAAAATAATGTTGGTGAAGGATCATCGAAGCCACGAACTTTCCACCCATTTTTTAAGAAACCAGACAACTCACCACAACCACCTGAACCACCACACATGGCTTTCAACTTATATAGTTTCAGTAATGATAATCTTTGCTCTTATCATCAACAAAATCATCGTGAACGAACATGTACTCAATGGGTCAACTCTATGACCCTGGTGATAAACTAGTTGCTATATCAATAGGGTTTAGATGATGAAAGCCATGCGTAAGCTCCTTCTAGTGTTGTTGAAGAAAATCCCCCATAATCATCTATGCCCTTTTTGGACTGCTATGTAGAATTAGACGATGAATAGATTGAATAAATTATTGTCAGAGATACGCAGGTTGTTAAAGATACCACTCCAAAAAATTATAACTTACGTAGCAAAGTTCCATTGTTTGACCCTTTGTTTCCTAAAGAAGATAAAGTTCCACTTAGGAAAATAACACCTCCCTCGGTCCTCCCAAAAAAAAGTGACACATTTCTAGAGAAGACTAATAATAAGGTTGGCAAGACTGTTGTAGCAAAAAAAATATAAACCAAGCATGTCTAGTACTGCTAAGAATAATGAAAGGCAATTCAAGAAAAATCTGGACAAACTAAGAATGATTCAAGCTCACACACCATGGATTAAAATGTAATAGAAGACATGAAGAAGATTAAAGCTAATATTTCCGTGTTTGATATTTTCTCCCTCCCACAACAACGTGAACTCCTACACGATGCCTTCAAACACCATGAGACTCATACATAAACTATCGAAGCTACTGAAAGATTAATCCATGGAAACGATGCACAAGAAATTCACAAAGTAGAGATAGAGGAAGCTATAAACACAACAAGCATAGGAACCTTTTCTAAATCCCAAGTACCACCTTTTTTTCTTACTTGTGAAATTTTTAATTTTAATGTACACAATTGTTTAGTAGATTCTGGTGCCTCTTCCAATATCATGCCTTTTTATGTTTGCCAAAAAATAAATGATGTCCCAAAAATAATGAAAAACCAGGATCATCCAATTATATAAGACATATGTAAAAGTAAAAGGATAATTCATAGATGTTTTAATTAGATTTTCATCTGACCCTAGAGTTCATCAGACTATAGACATAGTTGTGGTAGACATATCAAAGAGTTATGGTTTTCTCTTAAGAAGAGATTGGTCTGCCAAACTTCAGGGTTATTTCACTACCGATTGGTCTCATATGTGGCTTCCTTATAAAGGAAAATCCAATCAAATACATGTAAACAGTGAAACACACATGAAACACACAGTGACAAAATTGGAGGGTAAAAACGAGCCTACAAGCTTTGCTCATTCTGTTTTGGGGAATTATTTTTTCAAAACCAATTATGGTTATTACGAAGCTTAGACTTCTGAAATACCATCAGAATTACAATGAGGCCTTCGACCATGAATACATAATGGTGCATGTCCAGTACTAGCTAACATAGGATTTAGTTTGACTAACAAAACTAACATTCATGACATGTGTACCATGTTCTTTGATGGCTCTAAAACACAGGACAGAGCCAGCATAAGATGTGTACTGATTGACCCCAGCCAAGGAAAAATGCTCATATCATGTCGTTTAGATTTTGAATGCACCAACACTGTTGAATATGAAGCCTTAGTGAAAGGCCTTATAAATGCTATTGACCTCAAGCTAAAATACCCTAAAGTGTTTGTTGATTCTAAGATTATTTTTCAACGGGTGAGAAATACTATTCACTTCCTGTCTCCGCATCTAAAATCCTATCAGCAATAGGTATGGAATATGCTTTATTCATTTGATGCATTTAATATTAATTCTATACCTCGCTATCAAAATATAGATGCATATATTTTGGCCAATGCAACATCTAGCTTTATGTCTCTCAATGATGGTGTTTCGATTGAAATAATGTTTAGGCCCTTCATACCTGACAATGTCATGAGTTGGAGAGTATTCGACAATGACTCTCAAATTATCAACTTTCTTACTAGTTTAGACACGTTCTAAGATTCAGTGATTGATGATGAGGTACATCAAAAGGAGTTACAAAATTATCGAGAAGAAACTAATAACGTCAAGAAAAATTTTGTTCCGAAGAAAATTTTGACTCTTGAAAAGTTATTGATTTACATTCCAAGTTCAGGAGGCCAACTAATCCAAATACAAATGACTCCACTATGATGCATTTATTGGACAATCTGGGAACAAGTGAACAACCTAAGTATGTTAACCTGTCCAACTGTTGTTCAGATTCAGAAAAACACACATTCACAAAATTATTTAACAAGTATCAAGTTGTTTTTTCCCAGACGTATGATGACTTGAAGACATATGATACATGGATTATACAACATGTGATTCCCATCAAAGAAGGGATCAAATTGTTTCAACATAATCTTCGAAAGATACATTCGATTCTTGAACCTATGATACAAAAGGAACTCAAGAAGCTATTAGATTCCCGGATCATTTTCAAAGTGAGACATTCGACTTGGGTATCTAATATGGTGCCCGTAAGGAAAAAGTCAGGAGAAATAAGAATCTGTATAGATTTATGGAAGCCCAATCACGCTTTCGACAAAGATAACTATCCAGTTCCCCCAATGGAACAAATCCTACAACTTGTCTCTAGGTCTTCGTTATTCTCTCCATTAGACGTATTTTCGGGATATAATCATATTCTTGTGGAAATACTAGAACGATTAAAGACCACTTTCCAAACTAAATGCAGGACGTATGCTTATAGACGTATGCCCTTTGGTCTTATGAACGCAGGGGATACCTTTCAAAGAGAGATGAAAATTTATTTCAAGGCATTGATCGATCAGAGTGTAGTGATTTATCTTGATGATGTCACCTTTTATTCTAAAAAGAGAGAAGACCACCCAAAACATCTGAAACAAATTTTTGAACGGTGCAGAAAGTATGGGATTTCTCTCAATCCCAAGAAAACTATATTCGTTGTTTCAGAAGGTATTTTATTAGGACATGTTATTTCTAAAGAGGGGATTTCGGTGGATCCAGAGAGAACCAAGGCCATTCTACAAATTTCTCCACCACACAGCAAGAGGTCCATGCAATCATTCTTTGACATAATCAATTTCGTAAGAAGATTCATTCCATATTTTTCTAAAATTGTGAAACCTTTGAAAAAGATGATTAAAAAGGACGTGCAGTTCAAATGGACACCATTGGAGAAGGAATCATTCACAAACATTAAAACCGCCATAGCCAATGCACCATCTCTTCGGAGTCTTGATTTTTCCAAATATTTCCTGCTATATACATTTGTGTCTGATCATTCGCTAGCAACGGTGCTCATGCAAAAGGATGAACATGGAGATGAATACCCTATCGCGTTTATAAGAAATAGGTTGAAAGGTGCTTAATTGAATTATCCTCTGGTGGATAAGAAATCCTTTGTCGTTCATAAAGCAATCAAGTAGTTTAGACCTTATATCCTAAAAAATCACACTAAAGTCATCATCCCACACCCAAAAGGAACGATACATGTTCATTCAAAAGGAATTGGGTGAAATACAAGGGAATTGGATGACTACTCTACAAGAGTATGACCTTGAATTCAAACAAGCCAACATCATGAAAGGTCAAGGATTGTGTAAATTAGTGACACAAGGAGCTGACATTGAAGACCAAGAGGAGTATGGTTGGCAATATGAACTGATAATGTATACTCAACAAGTTCCATATGTTCTATCCATTGAAGAATCGTGTTACAATGATCTTAAATATTATCTGCAGCATGGCACAACTCCGGACCATCTCAATGCTAAGCAAAAAAGAGCGATGCGGATGAAATAGTTATAGAATCAATGATTATATGGCATATTGTTCAGAAAGAATTACGATGGAGTGTTACTCAGATGCCTCAAAATATAATATGTTTATAAGGCCATAAAATATATGCACGATGGACCGATTGGTGGTCATTTCGCAGGAGACACGACAACTCACAAAGTGTTGAGAGAAGGATACTACTGGCCTACACTCTTCGAGGATGCTCACGTGTACTCAAGAAGCTGTGAAGCATGTCAAAAAGTTGTGGGGATGGAACGTAAAGTTTCTCTTCCTCTCCAACCTGTAGCAGTGGAGGAACCCTTCGAGCAGTGGGGCCTAGATATAATTGGTGAGATAAATCCTCATTCGTCCAAAAAACACAGGTATATTCTGACCACAACTTATTATTTCACACATTGGATTGAAACAATACCTTTAGTCAAAGTGAATGAGGAAGTAGTAATAAATTTTCTTGAGCAACACATTATCACGAGGTTTGGCATTCCTAACTCTTTTGTATTTTATAATGCTACTTACTTCTCATCTTTGAAATTATCTGAGTATGCATTGGAAAAGGGGATTATTTTAAAATATTCAGCGAATTACTATCCCCAAGGAAATGTCCTGGCAGAATATACAAACAAAAACATCATAGGTATCCTTAAACGAACTGTGGTTGATCACCATAGAAATTGGCACAATGCATTACAAAATTCTCTCTGGGCGGATCATGTCACTCCCTAAGCTTCCATCGGAACCTCACCTTACTTTATTGTGTATGGAAAAGAAGTCGTTTTACCCTCGCACATTTACCTACCTTCCCTCCAACTTACACAACAGTCTCAAGGTAGATAATTCCCCATCATCCAAATTCATATTGATACCTCACTGAACCTTGAGGAAATAGATGAAAAAACAAAAACCAAGTTTGAATCTCACCAACAAACATTAAAACGTTGGTTTGATAAGAAATATGCAGGTGAGAAAGAGTTCCAAGTTGGGGACTTAGTCCTAAAATGAAATAAGCCACATGAAGATAAATGGAAACATTCAAAATTTCAACAACTTTGGAATAGCCCCTACCTTATTAAAGAAAAAAGTGGCCTAGGCACTTTTCGATTGCAAAACCTTCAAGGAGAAATCAAATCTCTCCCTGTAAATGGCCAAGTCCCAAAACATTATATCAATTAGCCATTGAGGTTGCTGGTCACTTGTACATAAATAAATCCTGATTTTTTTTTCATTTGATTTTGTTTCTTTAGTTAGGTTGGTTTTCCTGATCTGTTTGATTACTAGCATTTTTTTTCCTTTTTCCTTCTTAATGATTGCTTTTGTGACTTTGGAGTTCTCGCAACTTAAAGTAAGCCACATGTCTAAATGTAGCACATCTGGTGTAGAGAGAGATTAAACATCTATGTGATATGATGTCAATTCTACTTCTCTCCCCATACATGCAATCTCTTTACGCACTATCACAAGTCAATATCTGGTGGAGGAACATAGCTTATCAATACAAAGAGACACTGGGAAAATAGAGAGTGAAGAGACGACACTAAACAACGGATTGTTATGTTAATATGAGCTAAACAAAATGGTCTATATGAAATGTTTATATTAGGTTAGGAATCATGACTTAGGAAGTTTTCTCATCTAAAATCAAGTTAGAAGATCTCACCATCATAGGTGTCATCCCTAGTGAATATTATAAAAGGTAAAGGCTAGGGGAAATGCTTTCCATATCACATGTGACATGCAAGTATCTTCGTCGGGGCTATGGACGCTCGATGGCAGCGAAGAAAGGCTTCTTAATCTGTCGAGGTATGGACGCTCGCTGGTAGTGAACAAACACCAGAGAAATGAATTATGACTTGTATTCTCATCATTCTTGATGTTTCATTTCTATTTTATTACCTACATATTCGGTTTATCCATTTACCATGAGATTTAGTTATAAATTTGAAAGCAATATGTTAAATCGAAACAAGTCTCACCCCTTTTTGAATCACCTCAGTATTTCCAATATGCAAGTAATGGGACCCATCTTTTATCCCTTATGATTTTGTGTGATGGAGCACTCTTCCTAAAAAATTATGTGTGGACATCATCTTGCAGAGATCCAAGGCTTCTCCCAGTGTGTCGCCATTTGTTGTGACAAGCACTACAACCCACCATTTTTCTTGTGATTCTGTCACATCCCTAAAAATGGAGCCCCCTTACTTTTGATCCTAAGGGAAAGCCTCATAAGTCCCTTCTTCATCTCAATATTCTTTTGGTAATTCATGTTTCACTTGGAAAAAGAACAATACTTAGTGTTGCAATTCAAATTTTAAATCAGAAAAGTTACTTTCAACTCCTCTGAACATTTCATAGGAGTTAATTCAAAATCCTCTAAACACATTCGAAGGAGTTCATATCTTTTGTTCTGATACACAACGATATAGCAAGAGTTGGGGGAAACTCCTCTTACCATATTGGAGGAGTTACTTCTATCTCCTTTGATATGTTCGGAGGAGTTACTTCTAGCTCTTCCGAACTGATTGGACAACTTACTTCTAACTCTTTGGAACTGATCGAAAAACTTTCTCTTAAGTCCTCCGATCAAACCTACCCCAACTACCGCATTAAATGTCATAATTAACCACTTGGCTATAAAACAGAATGGAGTCGAGACTAATGTTATTCGACCATTTTCAATTGAATAAAAAAAACCAAGGATAAGAGCACCGAGATGAACGTCGTTAGAGAATCTACCCTATCCATATCCACCACGTGTTGACATAATCCAGGTAAGGTGTCATCACCTCTCTCCCTTTTTTAATCTAGGTTTATGTCTTTGTTCATTTTTACCTAGCTCGATAACCCTCGTTTCCCCCTTTTTCTTCGTCACTTCACCCCTAGACACACCTTTGCCTTTCCCACCAGTTTTGTGTTTTATTCGGAATCTGTTCATGGCTATGTGATACATAACCTAACGGTATTTTCCCCCCTTCACTGTGATGGAATTCTTCCCCATTCTCCCACTTAATCATAACAAGCCCCAAAATCGTCCAAGGCGCAAATACCTTCATCTAAGAAATCCCTAAGGTTCCCTCGTACTCCTCCAATCTATTCATAGTTCTCCTGATCACTCTCCTTGTGGTTACAAACCCTAACTTCAAAATATAAGACTTTCAAAGTAACTCTTTGAGCATATCGGAGAATATACTATTAACTTCTCTGATATGCTCAGAAGAGTTGACATTATCTCTTTTGCACATTTTCAGATCAAATGGAAACAACTCCTCCTATATGATCAGAGGAGTTCCTGGTAAGTGCTCTGAGCTCCTCAATATGGTGACAAATCCTTATGAATACATATCGGAGAGGTTACGAACAACGCCTTTGATTTACTTGGAAGAGTCATTACTAACTCCTCTGATGCGATCGGACGAGTTGTTGATAACTCTTCCAATATATATTAAGGAATTTGTTTTCTTATGATCTGATTTCTCCTATCCAGGATGATGCCCAAGAATTTCACCCAAAAAAATCATTGAGCGGTGTCTACTATTAACCTGACATTTGCGAGGAGAAGCTTGACATATCTTGATAATTTCAATAATTCTTATAATTGTCAAATCATTTAGTTGTATTTCCAAATAACACGCTCTAAATTTATCCTATCTTCAGGTTCAGACATGTCACCACAAAAGAATATGGTGATGAAAGAAACAAGGGATGATCCAACTAGCAGCTCCCAGCAGATAGTAGAGACAGAGAGTGTGGGAACCATATATGATGATATGTTGGGACTTCTAGACAAATATAGAGAAAACTTAAAATTGGGAGAAGTATTTCTATGTTTAAGAAATCAAACTTCTCTGTGGAGGAGGAGGAACCAGATGAGCTCCAGGTGTTTAAGAACATCATAAAGTTGAGAATTTTTAGGGTGGAAGCACATCCAACAATTTTTCCTTATGCAAACACCATTTCTTGGATTTTTAAAAATGCAAACATAAATAGTCGATATGTCTTTAATGCAAGAAAAGAACCTATAGCTTCATTCAGGCCCGATGATTTAGCTAAGCATTGCCATATTGAAGCTTGGAAAAAAATACTGGACGATCAACTCCTTAGTGATTTGGATCTCACACCGAACGATTTATTCCTCTCATGGTATAAATAAAATATGTAGTTCAAGTATTGGCCCAAGAGTCAATACCCCAAGACAAATTTAAGGAGACCCTACTAGTATATGGTAGCCATGTTATGCAGGTTGTATGGAGAACTAGATGAAACTCATTTCCCCCTGTCATACATGCCCCTAATTTATTTATGTGCAAATGTGGGGGTCTCATTCAATTGGGCAGACATATTGTTTGAAAATATCAAGGTTGACATTTATGCAATTACACAAGCACAACTAGGAATCTTTCCCAATTTTCATATGTCTTCATATCTTCTACACATAATGTGTATCGCTCACAAGTACCCAAACATGGGATGGAATTGGTTTCCCTTCGACGTCGTTATCCACATCTACTGCAAGGTTCTTTTGGAACAAAAATATCGAATATACTATCAAAGAATCTGCGAACACTTCCTTGCCCCATTGTATGAATTTATATTTTGCACCTCCCAACCTTGTATGACAGACAAGGCCATAGAAGTTATAAGAAGGATCAAGGACTGGTATTTAATGGAGCATGGTACCTATATGAGAATATATGGTGCGATGAAACCACCCCACTTACTCCCTCGGTTCGTTCATGACAAACTCATGCTTCAGGAAGTGGCATATCAAACTATCATACATGGGTTCGGAGGAATGCTATACAAACCAAAGTAAGAAATTTTCCCTCCACTACCTATTTACATTGGAAACTATTTCTTTGAAAACACCAAGCAAGTCCAAATGGAATTAGATGTCTTAATTTCCTACCACTTTGGAGAGGAAATATTCAGGATACATGACCTTAAGATCATCATCAAAGAGCAATTCAATAGCATGAGACTTTCGTATGAGTACACCACTAAGTTATGGGAAGAAGAGGAAGTGCATCAAAACGCCATAACTTATGATGATTTTATATTCAACAGGAAAGGCCAGCCAAAAGGAAGGATTGTGAATGAAGAAGTTGGAACAAAGGCATCGAGAAAAGAGGTAGAACGAGATGAAGCTGAAAGATCTTCCCCCATCTCTGTCTCAACTCATTCAAGTTCCACAGAAGAGGAGGAAAGAGCACCAGTAGAAAAAAAGAGAAGAGACAAAGAGAAGGTGTTGAAAATGAGGAATGATGCTAAAAATAAAAAAAAAATAGAAGCTGGCAAAGCAAAGGCCAGGGCAGAAAATGAAGTGAAATAAAAATCTAAATCCGAAACGAAAGATGCTGTAGAAAAATAAAAGGAGTTAGTTGAAGCGGCAAGAGTGGCAACAAAATTAGCAAAGAAAGAAGTTGTCGATAATGTTGTTGAAGAAGAAAGACATAATAAGAATGTAGATGATAGAGATGGTGACACACATCCGATGGACTTGGGTATCCCTGGAATTTCCACCGCAAGTCAAAGAGAAAAAACAACAAGCAGTTGGTTTAGGCCTCAGACCCTGGGAACCTTTTCAGTCAGTCGAAATATTGGATCTGCGAAGTTTCACATACGATAGTAAAATCAGTAGAATCGTGCAAGAAAGAGTGAAAAAGGTTCCAGCAATAGAAAGAGCCCCTTTTTCAGTGGTTACTCAAGTCTCTGTCACAAGAGGTGTCAGGGAAGACCCTATGCCAACAACTAGGGCAGGATTTGCATTTATGGATGCAACCATAGACAATACACAGAGGTTATGTTAGCAGAATGAAGAGAAAGAGGTGAGGATCAAAGAGCTAGAAGAGAGGCTCCAACAAGTAAATATTGATGAAAGGAGTCTTCTCAACTTTAAGGCCAGTGCAGAAAAAGTGAGGAATGATTTTGAAGGTACCATCATTGACATGTATGCCAATCTGCATCTCTTCCAAAATGTGGCTACAACAATTATTGACCAAAACAATCAGATACAAATGCAGCTAACACAATACAACACTATCTATGAAGGTATAACGGACATTGATACCTGCATAGTGGATAATACTAATGTGCCTTCGAAGTTGTATAGACCCTCAAAATAAGCAAGAAAGACAGACTTGTATGCATTAAATCATTTCCAGCAGGTAGGGAAAAGGGAAGATAAAGAAGTAACCAAGTTAATGGGGATATGTTCAAGGACTCACAAAGATTCTCAAGAGCTGATAAGTAATGGTCATCTCCCAAGATTATATGAACTTGGGAAGAATTTGGTCACAGAATAATTGGTGAATGGAGTCCAAGACAACACGAGTCGAAGGAGACAGATAGTCGAAGAAACAACCTTTTTCTCTACCGATCTTATTGACCAGCATCTACTATAGCTAGTGAAGCTTCACACTATGATACAAGCTTACATGACAAGACTGGATAAATATATGAGCTCCCTTGATGATAGCATCACCCTAATGATAACCCCCACCCACTTCATCGGTACACTGAACCATAACCAATACAAAAAAATTCAAAAGACAACAATAAATGGTAGTCGAGCCAAATTTTGGATGGGACTCCTAATCCAAATGGTGTATAGTCTAATTCGGATGATATGCTAGGGAGTACCCCTTGCCGTTGTCAGGAAAAGTTGAACCTGTAAACAATAATATAACAGAAAATCCATTCATGATGGTAGGAAGAACACCTATTCTCTTGAAAATGATGGGAACAAGAATGCATTGTTCCCTTTTCAAGATGAAGGAGCCAAAGAGGATATTGGTCCAAGTGTATTGTTGATAAGTGAAAAGGAACTTTTGAAAGAAGTTAAGAAGGAAGGAGAGGTACATTTTTCCTTAATTGGTAAGACAATGGTAATATTCAATAATACAACTTTGGATTATTTACCTACAGAATTCAAAGTTATGCTTGATGAATTTGTTGGTATTATAGTGGATGACTTTCCAAAGGCTTTACCTATTGTGAGGTGTATTAGTCATCATATTGACCTGATACCTAGAACAAGTTTGCCAAATAAAGCAGCTTACATAATGACCCCACAAGAGAATGAAGAAATTAAGAAACAAGTGCAATAGCTTATGGATAAAGGATTGGTGAAGGAAATTTTGAGCCCATGTGTTGTACCAACTGTACTCATCCCAAAGAAGGATGGGGGATGGTGCATGTGTACTGATTCAAGAGAAATCAACAAGATCACTATAAGGTACATATTTCCATTGCCTCGCATTGATGACTTGTTAGACTGTTTAAGTGGTGCTAAGCATTTCTCAAAGACTGACCTGAAGAGTGGATATCATCAAATTAGGATAAGAGAAGGGGATGAATGGAAAATTGCTTTCAAAACTAATGGTGGATTGTATGAATGGTTGGTGATTCATTTTGGGCTCACAAATGCTCCAAGTATATTTATGAGGTTGAAGAATGAGGTTTTAAAAGAATTTATTGGAAATTTTGTGATAGTATATTTAGATGATATCTTGATATATAGCCAGACAAGAGAGGAACATCTAAGACATCTTAGAATGGTTTTGAATACTCTGGAAAAACAAAAGTTGCTGATAAATATGAAGAAATGTAGTTTTATGAAGAATAAGCTAATATATTTGGTATTTGTAGTATCAAAAGAAGCATTGAAGATGGACCCAGAGAATGTTCAAGCAATAGTAAGTTGGCCTACTCCTAGAAATGTGTATAAGGTAAGGTATTTTCCATGGTTTAGCAAGCTTTTATAGAAAATTTATCATAAATTTCAGTCAGTTATGTGCTCCAATTATTGAGACTATCAAATAGAATAGACAACCATTCAAATGGATAGTATCAGTTGATCAAAATCTTCAAATTTTGAAGAAAAAGATCATTGAACAACATGTGCTAGCTTTGTCAAAGTTTAATAAGTTTTTCCAAGTTGAGACTAATTCTAGTGGGACTGTAATAGGAGTTGTATTGAGCCAGGAACAAAGAAGAATTGAATATTTTAGTGAGAAGTTGAATGAGGCTAAACAAAAATATTCATCTTATGATAAGGATTTTTTATGAAATTGTACAGGAACTAAAGAAATGGAGACATTACCTCATGCCCAAAGATTTTTTACAGTCATGCATTACAATTTATAAGTAGTCAACCAAAAATGAATCAAAGACATGCTAAGTGGGACAAATTTCTGCAAAATTTTGCCTTTGTGATTAAATGCACAAGTGGTAAGGAAATGAAGTTGTTGATGTGTTGAGTAGGATTAATTTAATTTTGCAAGAATTTCAAATCAACACTTTAGGCTTTGATGGTTTAAAACAAATGTATCAAGATTATGCAGATTTGAAATATGCTTATGCAGCTTGTGAAAATCTAGTTACCAACAATAGGAGTCATTGGTTGGAATACATGCTACATGAAGGATTGTTGTTCAAGAATAGTAAGTTTTGTGTACCCAAGTGTCCAATCAGGGAGAACCTGATCAAAGAGAAGCACAGTGGAGGAATGTTAGGACATTTTGGCCAGGATAAAACTTTTTCTTAGGTAAATGCTTTTAACTTTTGGCTTGGTATGTGGAATCAAGTGAAGAAGTTTGTGGAAAGATGAAGAATTTGTCATCATGCTAAAGGGAGAATTCAAAATATAGGGTTGTATCAACCACTACCCATTCCAAGCAGGCCATAGGATCCAATGAATATGGAATTTGTGTTGGGATTTCCAAGGACACATAGAGGTAATGATTCTATCTATGTTGTGGTATATGGCTTTTTAAAAATGGATCATTTTATTCCTTGTACAAAAACCAATGATGCTACAAATATTTCCAATTTGCTCTTTAGAGAGGTGGTAAGATTGCATGGTTTACCCAAAAGTATAGTTTATGATAGAGACACTAAATTTGCGGGACACTTTTGGAGAACCTTGTGGAAGAAGCTTGGTACTAATCTTAGTTTTATCTCAGTCTATCACCCACGAATTGACAGGAAAACAAAAGTAGTAAATAGAAGCATGGGAAAAATTTTGAGCTTTGTGAATTAGAATCCCAAGCAATGGGATTAGATGCTTGCTCAAGCTGAGTTTTCATATAATGACTCACCAAATAGAAGCACAGGGATGATTCCATTACAAATATTTTATGGAATGCATCCAAGAGGAGTGTATGAATTAATAAATTTAGGAAAACAAGAATTGAGGAGTGTTGATGGTGAGGATTTTGCAGTGAGTATGCAGGAATTACAGATGTCAAGTAGAAGTTGCAAGAAAGAAACCACCAATACAAGTAGAGGGAAGACATGAGAAGATGACAAGTGGATTTTGAAGTTCGTGAACTGGTCATGGCATACTTGATGAAAGAGAGGTTTCCTATAGGGACCTATAACAAACTAAAACTTAAAAATATTGGGCCATGTAATATTTTAAGGAAATTTTATTTTAATGCATATGAGATAGAACTCCCAAGTGGTGTTGTAATTTCTCCAATCTTTAACGTTGCATATTTGTATCCCTTCAAGGAGACAAAAGGAGTTTGAACAGATGAAATTGTAAGTGATGAAGATCAGACCATAGGATGGAAAGGAAAATTACCAAAAGAAGTGAAAAAATAGATTGAGACAGTGTTGGATCAAAAAGTGACAAACAAAACCAGAGGCAAGGAATATTTCCAGTACTTAATCAAATGGAAGGGTCAACCAACAGAGGATTCTACTTGGATGACAACAACATAAATTTCCAATTATGGAGCAAACCTTGAAGACTTGATGAATAGTTCTTTTCATCCCCTGGAGTCTGATGTAGGAGCATCTGGCAGTAAATTTCAAGATTGGCCCCAAGAGTCACAAACATTTACCAAGGGAGTTGGTTCCTTAATTTATTTTATGATATTTGTAATAATTATGAAATGTCTCTAGAATAAATTTTCGTTGAGTTTGATTGCTAGGTTTCGAGTTGTTGCTTGAGCTTACGAACAATTTCCAGACTGGGATTTTGTTTAGATAACTAGGGATTTTTGTTGGGTTGTGAGTTATCCGAGGGTTCAATATATATTGAATGTTTTTGTAAGAGTTTGTGGTTAGATAGAAAGAGATTGTGTGAGATTGAGAGAGTGTGGATTGTAAAGTTCCAAGAGACCAAAAGGAATCAAGATGTATTGTTGTACCTGTCTATTCCTTTGTCAAATCTAATGAATGAGAAATTCTCAATTTTTTATGCCTCTGTGAATTGTTCTATGTATGTGTGAGTAAAATATGATCATGACTTTCACAACATCAAAATTACAGATTAAATTTGTGTTGCAAGTGAGCAAATTGTGCACAGAGTTATTCCAAACGTGAACCAAAAATCCTGTTAAATTTCTTGCGTTTTTGTTGACGACCAGGATTGACCGAAGAATCAGATCGACGAGCCACATTCCATCAGACATCACCTCATGGTGTTTTCCTTTATCTTGGCATTCGATTAAGTCTGATATCATGAGATTGAATGAGTTATTGAAAATCTTTTGCATTGGGATTGAATGGTCACGATTAGATTGGCACCAGAGGGGCTTACATATTAACCATCGGATCAAGTCTTACATAAACTATTGATCAACTTTGGATCAACAATGATCTGAACTTCGACGTTAAAGTGAGTAGACGAGATACAACTGTCCAATCAAAGGTGAGATCAACGATCCTCATAAATTGTGCTTGGGGAAAGAGATTGGGGTTTAACACCGTCTGACCCCCCTCCAATTTTGACATGTGATGAACAGGGGAGACGTGTGTCGACATCGTGTTGTTGTGGGTACCCACTGCCTAGAGATCCAGAGTAGAGCTTCACCCCCCCTGCAAAGTAGTAGTTGGTTCCTAGCACGAGGTCATATGAGGTAAGGTTGGATTCGATGAGCTAAATTCTAGCTCTTGGTCTAGCACCCAGTTCCATGAAGAGTAGTTCAAAGAAAGAAGCTTTTAAGTGCTTAGTCTAGCGCTTCTGGATTGAATTGCTAATCAACGAACCAAGAATGGACTGAACTTACTGTTTAATTTGATCCAAGGGATATCAAGAGATTATTCGTTGTAACAGAGTTGTGTTCGACAACTCTGTAATTGGGATTTGGACAAGGTATGGCATCACATGTTTGGCCTAAAGGGTGGCAATGATCAATGGTGTGTATCAATATATTTTTTGATATCTTGATAACTTCAAGTCAATTATTTTAATTTGGGAAAATAATCAAGAATGGTCTTCATAGTTTTCACACTATTTAATAGATTTTGCCTCTTTGACAATGCAAAGGGATTGTGGATAGATGCTTCTTGGAAACAAAAAACATGTTGTCAATTCAATCTCCATTTGCAATGCTTATTGAAATAAAAATATTTCCCTCCATTTCAATCTTTTTTTGTGATGCTTCTTTGAAATTAAATAATCCGCTACCACTTTAATCCCCATCTACAATAGTATGGATATGTCACTTTTTTGTGTCTTGGATTCTTTCCTAGGGAGGCAAAGTCTTCATCACTTCACATATTCTCATTGTTAGTAGTATGATGAAAAGGTCGTCTCTCAATTAGAAATCATAGCTATGAAATTTTTGAAAGGAACATATTCAACTAAGGCTATGTTTTACCAAAGTCTGCTAGCAAGGTGAACTTGAATGGGGAGCATGCAGTTGGTTAGAATCCGAGATTGATTTCCCCCCAAATCATCTATCCCATTATTTGAATCTATTCGTATCTACTGAGATTCCCAAAGTATGCGAGCAAGGTGAACTTGTATGTGGAAGCATGCAATTAGTCAAAGTCAACTTATTCCCCTCTAAACCACCCTATCCAATTATCATAATTTATTTGTATCCATCGAAATCAAGATTTAGAATTAACGGATTATCACCCCTACAATATATCACTCTGAAAATTCACATACTGATTGACTACTAAACTACATGTTAATTGCCAAAAAAAATTAAAAAAAATAGTATGTTTGTAATTGATATGAGATACTTTAAAGTTAATTTATCTATTCAAAATACCATACACATTCCTAATGTTACTTATTGGTAAAAAAACAATAAATGACTTATGTTAGACAACCAACTATCAAGATTACTTCAGATGTCTTAACCAAAATTCAGAGTCTCCTCTTATGCACATAAATTCATTCAATGTTGTGTGTGAAAGTAAGGTGTATTTACATGATATGCACATAAATGGTGTATTTACATGATACGATATATTCTAAACTTGATTTATCTATTCAAAATACCATACACATTTCCAATGTTACTTATTGGTCCAAAAAAACAATACATGACCTATATTTGACCCCAAACTAGCAAAAGAGATAGATTACTTAATATATGTAGCCAGAATTCAAAGTCTCCACCTATGCACATAAATTCATTCAATGTTGTGTGTGAAAGTAAGGTGTAGAAAATATTTTTTGTATTTAATCTTGCCACACCAAAGTGAATTGACATCCACTAATGAAGCTAAGAACCATAATGACCCACAATGATGAAGTGAAGAATTATATTATATAAATATTGTGATTGCAATGAATAATTATATTATATAAATATTGTGATTGATAATTGTGGTTGTTGGTTGGTGCTTCGTTAAAAAACAAAACAATTTCGCATTATTTTATATTTTAATTATATCTTGAAAGTTTAGCTTTAAAAAAATTTACTTTTAAACTTATGATTTATGAAGGATAGCATCTACAAACCTAAACTAGAAAGTGATGAATTAAGAAATGAAGCAAAAATTCATAAATAACATTTATATAAAAAACATCTTCGTTCGCCTTCTTTGTGTTCAAAAGTATAAAACACATGCACCTCGAAAATAACCATGTCGATGCGAACTTCATTAGTGTGTGTTAAATTTATGGATAATTTTCATAATTGTGATATGTGTTTTTATTGTAAATGAATAATTTGTAATGTATTTAGGGAGGATAATATAGAGTATTTAGAAAGATATTCAAGAGGAATAAAGAATGTAACGTGGGTATGATCATAGAATAGGTTTACTAGGTAGTCAATGAATAATAAATAGTAAGATATTTTTAGTGGAGAATTTTCACCCACTGATTATATATATTATTTTGATCAACTGATTATATATACCTTTTATTTTCTTTTTAAAAATTTCACTTATTTTCTATATAAAATATGCTTAGATTGTTTGTGGAAAAAATATGTTTAGATTGGTAATATTTTCCAAAATTTACAATTTTCAATAGTAAATTTTAGGTTTTTAATGGAATATTCACTTATATATCCATATGTATAATTTTTTCAAATAGAAATGGTCTCTTAGAATACTATATTGAGATACAATATTTGAATCCTTTAGAAATGTTTTGATAATAGACCCACGAGGTAGTTGGAGGGAATAATATAATAATAAGGGGTAGCTGGCATAGACCCCAAGGTATACTAATGAGAAAGTATATATACACATGAATATTATTGTATTGAGATATACTAGATGTTGAGTATTGAGTGTAGCAAGCATGGCTTGTGGACTCATTCCTTCCATAAGGAGAAATTGTTGGTGTTGGACCTACCTTAAGGGTTCTCTCTATATGCTTGTATTTTTTTTCCTTGGAAAAAAGCGTCAATTTTATTTCATCCAGAGAGAAAATAAATTTACATTATATATAATACATGATTCCATATATTTGTCGCCACTAAATGAGAAAAAAAGAGTACCAAAAAGTACCATCAAGCCATAAGACCAAGCCAAAACTCCACATGTATGAAAATATACAACCATAATCCCCACAAATAGATACAAAGAGTTGTCCCAGCATGTTGTTCAAGAACAATTTTCACATAGATCTATACATATAGAATTACAACAAAGAGAAATATCAAACCATAAGTTGATATGTTAAAACAATTATTTTATCAAGAGAGTTGATTTGGATGAGGTTGGTCTTCTATAAAGGGTATGTGGTAAAATTTAAAAGGTTCACCATCCCTAACTTCTTTAATCAACCATTTCCCATAACCCAGTTGAAGGCATGCTTTAGAAAATGAATATGCATCCATGTTGCGCTCTCTATAAACATGTCGGACATTAACAAAGTCAAAAGTATCCAAAATTATGAAGAACTCCTGAAGAAGAAAGAGTAGTTGTAAATTATGACATTGTTGAGATTTTCTTGCCCAATTTATGACTGTCATTGAGTCCCCAAATATTTGAATAGATTTGACCCTTGTTTCTCCAACAAAGAGTAATAAAAGATTTAGGGACATCAATTCCACATACTTATTTGTTCCTTTCCCTAGCCCCATAGATAATTTGAAAAAATGGTTATAAGATAGGTAAAGAAGAGCCCCCCCCTGCACATGTTCGATTGTTGTTTTGTGAAGCCCCATAAAAAAAAACCCATGGATTGGAAGATTCATTTTGAGCCTCAGATATGTCCCTAATCGGTCTCACACCTTTTTCTAGAGGGAAATGGGAGAGAATACAGAGCCCTTGGGTTGTTATTATATCCGGATTTGTAAGTTTATCCTTGAAAATGGGTGAATTTATTGCAATCCAGGCTCCCCAATGAACAATCAATGGAATTTCCTTGACACATCGATTAGATCTATTTGAAACCAAGTATTTCCAATCCTGTTCCACAGATTGACGTCATTTAAGGTCCTGAACCATAATAGTTTATACTTCCTCCAAATATGTTTGACAAAGGGGAAGAGAAGAAAAATGATCCAGAATCGGATCCAGAAGCCTGACAGGGCTCGAAAAGGATAAAAAATGAAAGTGCTCGGAATCCGACGAAACCAGCGCCATTGCGTCTATCTCATCTTCCTGATTCCGACCATATATTTACTTTGTCAAACGGGCTCCGTATGCGAAAGATATCGCGTTCTGTCCGAAAACCCAAACAGGGAAAAAAAGGGGATGACTGTACAGTCTGTACAGTGCCACGTGGCACGCTGACTGTACAGTCCGTATGGCCGTATAGATGATGTGGCAGCTCCTGGAGACGACATGTGGTAGTTCCTGGAGACAACACATGGCAGGTGATGGAGCATGACAGGTACAGTTGGACCAATCTATGGGTGACATGTGTCACCACTGTGAGACTGACACATGGCATGGGATGACGTCAGCAGGTGACTGGGCAGGTATGGTGGCAGGGAACATGGCAGGTGACGTGGACCATCCGGAATTCGACACTTGTCAGTTTTTTTTTGGGTGTTGAGGTGCCACGTGGCCCAGTCATGGGCTGCCACGTGGCACCCTATGGTTGGCTCGTGGTTGTGTAAAAGTTTATGGTCTCTACCGGGGTCGAACCCCCGGCCTTCCTCCGGGCTGTGGACTGGCAAGACTAGGCTAACCGCCCACCCCACAGGTGTGACTTAACAGTCATATGGCACATATAATATTTATGTTTGATTAAAGTTATGGTTGGAGGTGGGAAAAGCTGGGGCCTAGCCCCAGCCCTTGGTTGTATTGCCGCCCCATATGGCCACGAGCGCGGGGGGGTTTAACCACATGGGAATGTTGTGGATAGAGACTAGCTGCAGGTCGCAGGGAATCACATATGACCCGTACCTATCCATAAAATAAGGAGCGGGGGGTTATGACTATTAGTCCGTGGACCTATGCCAACGCGCCACAAAGTCGGGAGCCTGCGCAAGAATGGGCCAGCGCTTAGCCTTTGGGCTAGCGCTTGGCCAAATATAGCCCATGTGACCGCGAATAGGGGGCGCGCTCCCAGCACTAGGGGCTAATCCCCTATTATTATATAGAAGTGGGTTTTTTGCCAATGTTTTGGGATTTTTAAATGATTTTAAGCCTGTTTTAATGGATTTTCTCCATTATTGGGAGATATTGGGCATTTTTAGAGCCCAAATTTTGGGAGGAAGTTGAGGATGGATAACCAACTTTAGATCTATAAAAACCAGGCCTGTTTGAGGCCATGGAGGACACTTAGAGAAGAGTTATGCTGAAGAGAAGCCAAGCCAAAGCCATTTTTTTATGCAGGGAAGCTATTGAGGAGCAGACTCTTGTGGGCCATTTCTGGTAGCTCCGAATGTCCGTTTTGCATGTCGTTTTCTTTGCAGGGTTCTAGATATTTGGAAGAACATGACCAGATCAATCTTGTAGCCAATTGGCACTGCTGCAATTTACTTTTGAGATTTTTGAACAGAAATAAAGAAGCCTCCCCCGCAGAGACAAAAGGCCCGAAGACGTAGGCAAAGTTGTGCCGAAATCCATTATCAATCCTCGTGTTATGGTTTGTTGTTTATTACTTCATTTCAGATCTGCATATGTGTATATGGCTGTCATAATTCCTCTCTTTTCCTCATTCTTTCATTAAGTTTCTCAAATGGTTAAATAACACATGCAAAATTAAAACTCAACCATAGTCATTAAAAGATCCGACGGATCAAGTGGTATCAGAGCTAGTTGATGTTTGGATTTGAGTTTTGCATGTTAACCAGGGAAAAGCTACAACGTGGTGAAGGTGATCTTGTTGCAGAGAATCCATTAATTGGATTGAGAAAGAGAGCTTCTCATAGCAAGAAAATGGCATTGGAAGAAGGAATTTCTCAGGATGAGAAAGAGTTCTGGAAAACATTCCTTGCTATGTCGGAGATGGTGAAAGTTTTGTACGAGGATTACCTGGAACGAAAGAGACCAGTTTTGGGTGAATCTTCAAAGGGAAAAAGTGAAGAGGAAGAGGACCATCCTCAGATTCCTCCTTCACCTCCA
>SNQJ01S0052669.1:60214-82194 GCA_010110895.2 Picea sitchensis | reverse complement strand
TTTTCAAATAGCAATTTGTTTTGTTTAACTAATTGTTCATTTGAGTCTTGCTTGTAGGTGGCACCATATTTTATAACCTCTTATTGTGCAAGGATTGTGAAGCAATTGAGGCTCTATTTGAAGAGTGGGAGGATCTAGATTGATGGTTTTTCTTCTTCAAGACTTTGAGGAAAATCCCTCTTCATTCCACCAAAGAAGGATTCCATAGCCCAAAGATATTCCAAGCATAAGCTTGCTCTCTCCTCCTCTCTTTTTCTCAAGAAAATCGTTGGTTACTTATTTTGCATGTTAGCTAAGATTGAATTTAAAAGCTGATCTTATCATCTAATGTTGCATGAATAAATCTTAGATCTGATCTAAAACTCTTTCTCATTTAAAGGATAGATCTAAGTAGTTTGGTGACTTTCTTCCTTTAAATTTTCAAATGTTTTCAAGGTTGAAAGTTGTTCTAAGTTTGCATTTTTAGATCTAGTTGTTTAGGAAATTTAGCTCGCTGTTTTGGGACAGCAAACAGAGATTTCCTAAAGAGCTTAGCTTAGGTTCATTTAAAGTCAAAAAAAAAGCCTCTAAAAATTTTGCATTTCATAAGTAAATTTGCTAGAAAATTCGGCAACTAAAAATTTGCTTTTTATCTTTATTGTTTAAAGTGTTTGTCGTGGTTTTCTAATCTTTTTCTTTGCTGGTTTTTAGCAGGCCCATCCTAAAACAAGGAGAAGCTCTGGCAAAACCGAAGCTGAATTGATGGAAATCTAGCCCAAGTTGGAACCTTTGAAGACCAAAACCTTCAAGGAACCCCTTGTACTTATTTTATTAAAGTTTGATCCAGTTTTCAAGGATCCAAAGTTCTAAAGAGAAAGAGATTTCAATTTCTCTATTGTAATAGGAAGCAAATAAAAGCGGGCCTCATAGTGCCCAGTTTCAGCCTCCCCTTAGGGGATTGGCAGTGTGGTGTGTGTTCAAGTTTGGTTTCTTGCTTTTCTCTTTTTCAGCATAAGTAAGTTCGATCCAGTTTTCATGATCCAAAGTTCTAAAGAGAAAAGAGATTTCAATTTCTCATTGTAATAGGAAGTAAAGCGGGCCTCATAATGCCCAGTTTCAGCCTCCCCTTAGGGATTGGCAGTGTGGTGTGTGTTCAAGTTTGTTTCTTTGATTTTCTTTTTCAGCATAAGTTAAAGTGACAAATCAAATCTATCTTAAACACAGCTAGATTAGATTTTGCAAGTAGAATACTAGCTGTTAGATTAGTTTCAAATTCAGTATTTTCAATTTGGCAAAATAAACTATCCCCTTAGTGACCTTGAAAGGGGCCTGGTCAGTGGGGATTTAGTAATTAGTCTCACACTTTATTTTCTCCATAAAATAAACCAAATCCCCTCAACTCTCGAAGGCCTCGTCGGCCAGTGGATCTAGTAATTAGTTTCTTTACACTTTTATTTTCTCACAATAAAATAAACCAAATTCTCACCAAGCAAGGGTTTCACTTCTTCCAGCCATGAAGCTCGCCTCAATCATTGGAGTAAGTTCATACATGTTGTGCTTTTCAGTGGTTGATAGTTTTAATTGGGACAACCCCCAAGTTGTTAATTTGATAAAGGGAAAACTTGAAGTGACCGCTGAAGTGGCATGTGTTCTCTCTCGACCAGGGCTTCCCACTCGTTTTGGATATCCAACACTTTTAGTGAGTTTTATTGGTGAGACCTTTTGGGTTTTGGTAAAGCTCTCCGCAGTTTCCAAGCAAAGAGTTAACTCCAAGGAGGCCCAAACCATTTCACTAATCGGGTGACTTTAATTTACCTTTTAATAAAACATCGGAACCATATCGGGCTCACTTCCATTCATTAAGGCATTGGTCCCACTTTCATACTCGAAAAGCCACATGCTTCTTTTCATAATTGGTTATATATTTATATTAAATGCAACTGCAATCAACAATTGTCTCTTAGTATCCTTTTGATGCACGTTCATTTGATTATATATATATATCGTAAGTGAATGTTTGTTCATGTTTTATTCATTTTATGGTTAATGGTTTGAAGAATCAATAAACTCCTAGATTTCACTGTGACTAGCTTAAAAGCCTTAGTATATTTGTTAGACTACCCCCTTGGCTTCATCTAGGAGTTGGCCTAGACGAGGAGTTGAGGATTAGGTGATAGCACCTTAATCCTCAACTCTGCTCCCCAAGGACACACCAAGTGATTGAAGATTTCTTCCACGCCTCCCGTGTGTGTACTGGCGGCAAACGTGGTTGCATTAGTAGTTGTTCAAAGATTTTGGAAGTTGTGATAAAAAACACCCAAGTAAAAGGTCTTAGACTAGTGCACTCATAGGGAAATGGAGACAAAGGTAGTGGCAAGAGTTGAAGTAATATGATAGTGGAAGGGCTAAAGACAAGAGACTTTGATGGTGAAGTGATGTTGAGCCAAGGCTCCAACCATCAAACCCTTAGGGAAAACAACTCACTAAGGTTTATAAACCCTAGGCCTTAGTGCATTTTCCTCCATTTTTATCTCAATGACAAGATAAAAACGACTAGGATTGAAGAGAAAAGGTAGGGTGTTGAAATGGAAAGTCCCTAGAAATGTCTTCAATAGGTAAAAAACTCCTTGGGACAATCTTAGCAGGAATTAAAATAAGGACACCAACATGTGCTTTGTTTCCTAGGGTTTATTCTAGCCAATTTCATTAACAAAATGCAAGTAAAATACTATAACCATTCAATGAAGAAAAATTGCGTACCACTTACATTTACCAAGCATCATCAATGCCAAACCCTAGTTGTAAACCTTCCACCAAGAAAATCCCCAAAAACACCAAATAAGCTCTCCTTCAACAAGGCGCATCTAGTAATTTCTACCGGCTTATCAATATACTGTATGTCCGCGGAAAGTACTCAAACGGAACCGCAGCGAAAACATGAAAGGCAATTAATTCTCCAACCGAAGTCCGAAGTCTACCTCCCTCGGCCAGAAATAAGAAATTAATTCTTCCCTCGCTCGACACCGTCCCCGCGATAGTGCCCGAACTTCTTACAAACAAAGCACTTCACTTTTCTATATTCCTCTGCTCACCACCGCCATGACCACTCACTCGGGCTAATCGCCACTCTCCGCCCTCCTCCATCATTGGCCCCGGCCTTGGGACTCGCCAACCACCACGGCTTTGACTTCTTTCCCTTGCCCAAAGAGCAAGATCCTCTCCACCGACGACCACTCAAGCCGGCCGCCTCATTCGTAAGACTCGGGATTAACCCCGATCTCCTCCCCGAGCTTAAGTCATCCCACATCCTCCCCATGTGGTAAATGCCCCCGCAACAATGCCTTGAATGAATGGACTTGCACGGCTTGCGAAGCTATGCAAAGCTTGCTCACCAAAGAGTTGGGCGACCACCTCACCGGACGGTCCTGCCTGGGCTCCCCTGGACCGCGGAATCTAGCAAGAAATGAAGAAACTGACTCCAGTCCTTGAAAGCATGCTAATGTTTCGAAGTTCTCACAGGTAACCATCTTCCTGTTCTCATTCAGCTCTCATATAGGCTGATCAAAGGTGCCCACATTTGATATGCATGGGCCTTCCCGCTGTAAAATGGGGTATGATGTGATCCCAGACTCCATCAAAAATAGTCCTCCTCGCCTTGTTGTCCCTCTTCCTAAAATATTCCAACAAGACGGGGGCAGTAACAAGAATAGCAAGAACAACCGCCTCGACTATATCCCATAGCTCGAGGTCCCTCATATAGACTAAGATCATTCTCAAGAATCAAGAAGACCACAGTCTCAAATTTGGCCTATCCTCAACTCGCATCCGAGATGCTGACATCACTGCCAAAATGCAAACTCCAACTGATGCTGCCCTGCCAAGGAACACACTGCCTCTTCACCCCGTCAAACAGTGAAAAGAGACACGTGAACTCCGACCACCCCCCGCCAAATGGTGAAAGAGGTCAACGAATGGGC
The DNA here is from genome assembly GCA_010110895.2 of Picea sitchensis. Lineage (NCBI taxonomy): Eukaryota > Viridiplantae > Streptophyta > Pinopsida > Pinales > Pinaceae > Picea > Picea sitchensis. The sequence goes on along the minus strand of SNQJ01S0052669.1, from coordinate 78,238 downwards.
CTCACTCTACCGGGCAGAGAGGGTGTGAAAAGAGACCGATCTCCACGCGGTCTCAAATTTGCCCAAACTCACCGGGCCTCAGCCAAGTGTCACCTAATCAAGGAGTCACAATGGCTGTCCTCAAAATCATTTAATGAATGTATATGGTAAGCCACACAAACGTTGTCAAAACTATCCCAAAAAATCAGCGTACCAAGCTCGATACCATGTAGATTTTTCCAGGTCCTATCAATTTGCCTTGTTGGTCTGTCTTTGACAAAGCTAAGACACTAAGTTTCTTTGTCACATAAATTTTAATGCTTTATAACAGCCAACTATAGCTTTGTTTATTGATGTGTTATGGTTGTTGTCTCCGCTTAGTGCCTTTGCAAGTAGTTTTTATGTTAGGAAAATACATACATACTTCCAAATAACAACAACACACCTAATCTATCTTTTCTACTGAAATACAGATGCTTCTAAGAGCTAATAAATGTACCACTAAAATGCATGTGACACGTATTTTGGTCGCGCTATCTCGATAAATCCTCCCGGGAAAAACTGCTTTTGAGATATGATGTATATATGAGGTAGAGCACATATAGTTTACAGTAATCACAAAAATACAATAAGAACTCCGGCCAATAGCAACTCCAATGAAGAAGATATCCAAGCTCAAACTGCCAGATGCACAAATGTGGCTGGTGCGCCTCTCCAAACCGCTGATTCGCTTCCAGAATTCAATCGAGATGTCGAATGTAAACCTCCATTGTGAATGATCCTCCGTCACTGTGGTCACCTTGAACCGACATCAAGGAAAACCTGATGGCTAGGAAATCCCTCTGTGTGACAAATAGCTCCTGCTAAAGCCATGTCAAGAATTCCTCCACAAAATATAGTGGTAGCGTCTAAGCTGCTCATGCAAAGAAGGGCCTCCTCCTATGCTCCTCATGAACAAGTCTCATGCTCAAACTCCAAAAGCTCCTCCTCCCATGAACAAAGCCTCCCGCGAACAATGCCCTCCTTTGTCTCCTTTGCCCCTCTTTAGGTAAGAATAGGGAAACCTAGGATTGGATGGATGAGATCATCCCAAATCAAAGGTTGAGATCACTCCTCATAAATGTAATCTCAAAACCCACTTTTGCCAAAAGTGACATTTAATTACCTTTTTGGTGATTTTAAGGTAATTTAATGTTCACTTTTGCAAAAAGTGACATAATGTACTTTAACCAAGTCAAAGTACAATAGACATAAAGTACTAGGACAGTACTATCTTAACCTTCCCACATGTGCTAAGGAGGGAAAACGCATGGGGAACACTTCTGGCTGGGTACAAATTTAACACTCCCTCTACCGAGGAAGGTGTTCCTCACCAAGCCCATCTTGTCTCCTCAAAAGACATGCTTGCCCCGTGGTAGGCCTTCGTCAAAATATCCGCAACTCCGCCTATCTATCGAAATGTAATCAGAATCGATCGCCTCTCTCGGAATCCCTACCGAATGAAGTGGTATCTAATCTCAATATGCTTCAACATGTCATGAAACATCGATTCTCGTGAGAGTTTTTATGCAACTCGACATCACAATGAATCAAGGTCGGAGCTTATCTCCTCGTCTAAATAACCCTACCAAAGATTCATAAGCCAAATGGCTCACAACCGGGTATGACTGTCGCCATATACTTCTATTGAACTTCAAAGTAACTGACACTGGGCTTCCTACCGTAAATCTGTGAAACAAGTCTCAATTTAACCGTAAGTAGCACCGAGGTGCTTTTCCTGCCGAAGCAGCTGCATCCCCGCCTACCGGAACTGTAGCCAATCAAACTGACCCCTTCTCGTCTGACGTAATCTAGGCTATAGTCCACTGTCCTGGGAAGCAATATATCTCAAGACATGTTTTGTTGCTATCCAATGTGTCTATCTCGGCTAAATTATAAATTGGCTAAATGCACTCTCTGCTTAGAAAATATTTGGTCTAGTGTTTACCAAATACATAAAGGACCCTACCAGCTTCTTGTATATCCTCAAATTCACCAACTCTAAATCTTAAGTGTCAATCTTTTTTAGATTGGTAATCATAGGTGTAATCATAGGTTTACATTCCTCCATCTGAAATATTTTCAAAATATTTGTTGCATACTTCACCTGCCTGAGAAATATGTGACCATCCTCCGCCATACCTCCATGCCCGTAAAATAGTGCATCAACCCAATATCACTATCTCAAATTCTGATGCAAGTCACAGCTTGCAATCAGCTATGAGAACCTCGGCTCCCGTGATGAACAAATCATCCACATATAGTATGAGAATGAGCTTGTCCTCACCCCTAATGATGAAAAAGAGGTTTGTATCAAAGACGCTCTTCTCGAAGTCCATTTGAAGCAAATAGGTGTCAATCCAGGAGTACCAAGCCCGGGAGCTTGTTTCGTAATTTCATGCGCCTTTCTCGAAGGCACACGAGTCTCCTGCCACTCACCCCAAAGCCCGTATTACCAATGTACACCTCCTCCTCAATGAAGCCATTCGAAATGCGGTTTTAACATCCATCCGATGAATGCGCCAACCCATCTCATTGCTATGGTAATAATAGTCCCGATGGAGGTGTATCTCGCAACTGGTGATAATGTCTCATCATAATCGACTTCTAATCAGAGAAGCCCCCGTACACAAATCGAGCTCTCCATCACGCTATCCGCAGCAATTTGGTCTTATATTAACCATCTAGAAGTCACAACGGACTTCCCACAGGCCTCGGAACCACACACCAAACATCGTTGCGCACAATAAAATCATACTCCTCAACCATCGCCTCTCTCGCCATACCTGGATGATCCACCGCCTCGCGAATGTTCGGGTTTCAATCGCCCTTGGATGTTGGTCACTGTACAAGTATGCTCCTACTTGTACCGGTGGCTCGTTTAACCTGATCCTTGCCTCTACATTCTCAATGGCCTCCTTCTGTGGTCTCCCCAAACCATCTCGGCTCCTCTTCCTCGGCGGTTTCAATGGAGGCGGTCTCTCTTAAGTGTAATGGCCTCGACTCCGCCAACACTCTCAAGGACCCAAGTCTCCACCTCTTTGAAGTCCAGGCCCCATCCGACCAACATGCTAAACCGGGTGTGACTCAGCCGCATGGTGACCCTTGTCACCAAAATGGTGTCCCCTCGACCAATCGAGGTTGTGTTCTCCTCAAGCCGCAACCGGTAACTCAGATCAACCTCATCTCACACTCGACCAGGATCTCAAAAGCCTTTATCCTCCCCAAATCTCAATATCAAGCCACCCCACTTGTCATGGAATGTAGATCCGATAGGCTTTGACACCTCTGAGTATCCAAATAGAACTTCATTGAAATATATCTAGCTTCGTCTTCCTCTCTGTGGGGACATGTGAGAATGTTGCACATCCAAAGATCCTGATATACTCGACATCGGGCTTACTCCTGAAGGCTCTCCTCGAGTCATCTTCCAAAATGCTATGGGATTCTCATAAATCAGATAAACGCGTGAGTATCATGCCTCCGCCTAATAACTGGCAAAGTGCTATGTGACTGATCATGCAAAGATAGATCTCACTGCGACCTCGTATTTCAGTCTTGCTTCTTCTCGCAACCCTGCTCTCATTGGGGTTGTATGGTACGGTCATCTCTCCTGATGCCCTGCTCGGCATAGAAGTCCACAAACTTCCTCGAGGAATACTCTCCCCCGCTGTTTGACCGCAAGACCTTGATCATCTTTCCCGTTCTCCACAAGAGCTCAACTCTTGAACCGTATGGACCATGTTTGGCCTCGTGAAATAGATCCAAGTCTTCCTTTGAGTAGTCACAATGAATGTGGAGATAATACTCACAACCACCAAGGACTTCCGAGACATGGGCACACACACATCCGCAGGTATCATAAATCCAAAGATCCCTCACGACGCATCACACCGCTGAAACGGCCTTGGCAAACTCTACAAGCACATTAATCTCTACAAACATCCCGATGTCATCGACTGCGGGCACTCGTCACAATCTCTCACCTCCAAGAGCCCTTATGATGTAGGTGTGCCATCCCACATGCCACAACTCACAATCGTCTCATTGCCACGCCGCATCGCTACCAACGCAAGTAGTGGTCTGAAAAGTAATCTGTACAGTTACCCTTCTCTCACTCCAATCCTCTGTGTTAGGTCCATAGAAGCTCCTCGAAGATAAATCAATACCTCGGAGCCAATAAATAACACCTCAAAGCCTCTATCCTGGAGGGTGGAAAACGAAATCAAATTCTTCTTCATCCCCGGGACGGCGAGAACATCGTTAACGATATAGGTGGCAAGTCCTCTCCTAAAAGAAACTGTAAGCAATCCCAGCGAATCGCGGGATAACTCCGCTATCCCCAAAGAGATATTCATTCCATATCGACTGAGGTCCAGAAATGCTCTCTCAATCCTTAGCCAAGTGTGGCTTGAAGCCCGCTTATCAATATACCTGCATGTCCGGGTGAGTAATTTCAACCTAACTCGCAGTAAACATGAAAGGCAATAATTTCTCTCAAACCGGAATCGGGAAGTCTACCTCCTCTGGCCAGAGCGCCATTGTACTACCCTTCTTCTTCCTGTTCGGACAATGTCCAACATAGTGCCCAAACTTACAAACAAAGCAGCACTTCACTTTGCTCATATCTCCGCCTCACTCAACGCCATGACCTTTCACTACTCTGGCCACCGCCACTGCTTCCTCCTCCACTCTCCTCGGGCCGTTGGCTCCCGCCTTTGGGACCTTGCCGACCACCACGGCCGACTTCTCACTTTGCCCAAAGAGCAAGATCCTCTCCACCTACTCCACTGGCTGGCTGTCACTAAGACTCAGATGCTAACCTGATCTCCTCCTAAGCGAAGTCATCCCACACCCTCCCCCATGTAGGTAAATGTCTCTCGGCAAAATGCTCCTTTGAAATGAATGGGGATTCACGGTTTGGTGAAGTATGCAAAGCTTGGCTCTACCAAAGAGTTACGCATCCTCTCACCGACGGCTCCAAGCTCGCCTCTGACCGGGTGAATCTAGTAAGAAATGAAGAAACTGACTTCCATCCTGAGTATTGGGACAGCCTGAAGCCTCATGCGTAATCCATCTTCCGTTTCTCATTCGAGCTCTCGTATAGGATGATCAAAGCTGCCCACATTTGATATGCATGGGCCTTCTCCGAAATGTGGGGTATAATGATCCCTGACTCCATCTGGAATGTCTTCGTTTTATTGTTCCTCTTCCTCAGATTCTCGCCACCAAGACGGAGCACAGAATCGCCTTGAACAACCAAAAGGTAATTATATCCCATAGCCTCGAGGTCCTCTACATCTAAGATCATTCCTCGCCATCCAAGAAGACCGCTAGCCCCACTAGTCAATATCCTCAACTCAAGATCTCGAGATGTCACATCACCGCTTAACTGCAAACTCCAATTGGATGCCGCTCGCCAAGGAACAGCACGCCTCACCATCAAACAGGTGAAAAGAGACACAGTGAACTGACCTCACCCCGTCAAATGGGCAGAGGTCACAACAATCAGCCTCACTCCTATTGCGTGGGTGTGAAAAGAGACTGACTTCCACATGTCTCAAACTGCCCAAACTCACTGCAAAAAATTTCATACAAGTGTCACCACCCATGGTCAATGCCCTCAAAATCTGCCTAATGAATGGTATATGGCAGCCACACAACAGCTAAACTATCCAAAAATCAGCAGCCAAGCTCGATACCATGTAGAAATTTCCAGGTCCCAATGCCAGCCTCTTGGTCTGTCCTTGACCAAGCTAAGACACTAAGTTTTCTTGTTGTCATAAATTTTAATTCTGCTCTGTTTTATAACAGCCAATTGTAGTTTTTGTTTTGTTGATGTGTTATGGTTGTTGTCTCTGCTTAGTGCTCTTGCAAGTAGTTTTATGTTAGGGAAAATACATACATACTTCCAAATAACAACAACACAACTAAACTATCTTTTCTCACATAGACAGTTTTAAGAGCTAATAAACAGCCACTCAAATGCATGTGTAGACACATGTATATTTTTATCAGTGACCCTGGATAAAACCTCCCTGTGGAAAACCAGCTTTTGAGATATGATGTATATATGAGGTAGAGCTAATATTCCTGCAGATACTAAAATACAATAAGAACCGTACAATAGTAACCTGTAATGAAGAAGATATCCAAGCTCAAACCCGCCGATGCACAAAATGTAAGGAAATTAAACTCCATGATTCTACTAAATCCAATCAGATGTCGTATCGTAAACCTCCACAGTGTGAATGATCCTCCCCACACTGTGGTCACTGTGCAACTGACATCAAGGAAAATCGATGGCTAGAAATCCCTCCAGGACAAATAGCCCGCCAAAGCATGCCAATAAGAATTCTCCAATAAAATATAGGTGGTAGCTGCTCCAAGCCGCTCTCTCATGCAAAGCTAGCGACCTTCTCCTATGCTCCTCATGCAACAAACCCCATGCTCAAACCTAAAGCTCCTCCTCCCATGAACAAAGCTCCTCCATGAACAATGCGCCTCCTTTGTCTTTCTTTGCGCCCTCTTTAGGTAAGAATAGGAAACCTAGATTTGATGGATGAGATCATCCTAAATCAAAGGTTGAGATCACTCCTCATAAATGTAATCTCAAACCCACTTTGCTAATTCCTACTACTACTCATGTCCTCAAAATCACCAAAGGTAATTTAATGTTCACTTTTACAAAGTGACATAATGTACTTCAACCAAAGTCAAAGTACAATAGACATAAAGTACTTCAGGGACAAGTAATTATCTAACCTTCCCACATGTGCTAAGGAGGGAAACACATGGGGAACACCTCCCAAGGTGTAAATCTCAACATAAAGCAATGACCTTTAATTAATTTTTAGGGCATAAAAGGACGACATGTAATAAAAATACATACACATTGTTTTACATTAAATGTCATGATAAAACCCTAAATCAAGCATAAATGAAGACGCCATCCCCTGTTAGGGAAACGCTAACCGAGTAAAACGTTAGGCCTCTTGGCCTCCGTGGTTTCACAACCCGCCTCCCAAAACTTCCACAACAATTGATGACGCCATGAGTGTCCTGGTGATGTCATGGACCTTCCAAGACCAACATCCAGGTGGAAAGGGGCACAACCCCCGTTAAGCTTGCTAAGTCATCGTGGAACGTCCTCCCTCTCCTAAGTGAAAACCTTCCTCGACTGCCTCTCATCGGGTCTCAACATTCATCCGATGGGACTTTCCATGGAGGTCCGAATTCGATCATCTCCCATGTACCTGTCCATAATGGTACCCGTCCGGCCGTGTATGTTCCCTATTAATATCAATGATAATGCTCCATGGGCTCATAGGTCACACAGATCATAACAATGTCAATCACATCAATCATCAAGTTTATTAAACATGTGCATAAACCCCTTTTACCCTGACAAGTGCTCAAAGACATTATACTAATCAATCCTAATTTGAGGAAGTGGACAGAAGGTCCTATTGGGCTAATGCTCACCAGATGTGGGATGTTTCCAGGAGAAATCTAATCCAAGTCATGTGAGTGGATAAGGTGGATAAGGGATGTCCAAGTAAAGGGGTGCATTGATAGCAAGGAAATGCATGGCTTTCCCGCGGGTGCTTCAGAGGGTGAGCTGCAACCCTGGCCATGGATGCAAAATGTTTCCAAGCCCAACTCATGCCTTTGCATCTCTTTGTTCCATTAGCTTCTTCAAGAAGCTAATCAGGGACAACGTATCGGCGTGCAGACCGCTGGTGGCAATGTTACCCACAAAGTATTTCCTCTACCTGGAATGAGAAGTAGTCGGCTCGCGGATGAGACCCCCTTCTCTTGGCTATGCCACTAAGAGCCACTTCCCTAGTTTAGTGACCAGATAGATGGTAATGCCATAATCATTAAGATGCCCATGGACTCCAATAGGTTGGCTCTTGATTATACCCCATCCCTCTAACTAGGTCTTGTTTTCTCATTTTCCGGGTCCCTCCCGTTTCTTGCTGAGAAGCCTTTATCGCTTTCTCGAGGATCCATGGGCAAAGCATCTCGAGGGTTTCATTCTTATTTCTATCTTTGCTAGTCGCTACCTTCCTGGCCTTTAGCCCCTTCTTCCCACAAGGTAAGGTGCAACCCTGAAATATTTGGCCAACCCAATGCCTGCAGCACTGTAATGGGATGGATGAGCTGGAGAAAGATGGAAAGTGGTAAGTATGGTGGGAGCCGACGATGGTTTCGAACTCTAGTGGCAACCCAAAACCTATGGGTACAAGCTTACTAGGGCATCCCGTCATTCCCCTCAGACATGGTCAAATGGATAAGTATAAAATCCAAGCACCTGCTAGAAAAAAAAGAACTAAATGCACATATTCAAAGGTTTTGAGGATCAGAGTGACACATACCATGATACCCGGACTCATTACTTCATGGAGCAAGATCTATTTCTGCTACAGGACCAGGCCGATGTGATGGATGTTGTTGTTGCTCACAAGGTGGAGGTGCTGAAGAAAAGAAAAGATGGGCCCTCCAGGGCCATGCTCAAGTCGATCTGGCTCTCGGTACTCCATGTCTAGGACCTGTGGGCCTCGAGACATAATCTCCTTAGTTATCCCTAAACTGGGGGATAACAGGCATATAAAAACAATCAACCTGGAGTGCGTTGTTCCTCTGAATGTGATGGATCTAAGATCCCTCTGGATCTACAATTGTTGCTTGGACAAAAGATCCCTTCTCCTGCAAATACCCTTAAGATAATAATACAATTTAAACACATATAAGTACATACCTCCGACAAGAGCGACAAACAGCGAAAAACAACGATGAATCCTAAAACTTCAAGGTGCTCCAACTTGCAATCTGAAGGTCGCTGGAGATGTGCTAGGGTAAGGCACACTAGGACAACCAAAAATTAGGCCCAATGTTTCACAAAAACTTCACTGGTCCAGAGGAACTGCAACTAGTGCTGCAATTGGCACTGCAACTGGTGCTGCAACTGGTACTGCAACCGACACAAAGCAATCGGCATGAAGCAACTGGCACAAAGCAACTGTAACTGGTACTACAACTGCAATTGGCACTGCAGACCTAGGGTTTTATGAGGAAACCCTAATTTTTAATTTTAGAATTTTGGAGCTCTGATCCAGGGGAAAGGTGTGCCCTACTTAGGCAACCTTCTTGATGGGTTCAGTAAGTGCTCAACGAGCTTGACAATGGGGGAAACTGAGGATCTTCCTTCCAACGGTTACACTGTTACGAAGGAAACCAACTCTGATCCCATGTTAAAATTTTGGTATGCTCGTTTAACCATAGACAATGTCACATCATTGTCACCCAACCATAGGCATTCACTATGCCACCCCCAAGCACACTAACCTTTTCTTAGATAGAATGATTCCGGCAAGTCCACACTAGAACCAACAGATAAACCCTAACCAGAAACATTGTTGCAACAACAACACAATACCAAGAGAACGTACCTCTACTAATAGAAGCGTACCTTTATCAAGAGAAGCACACAAGAGAGATACCAGAAAGACTGAGATTACACCACAACAACTGTTGCACTACCCTCTCCAGACTTGCGCCTCCTTCTGCTGCAATTGCAACTCCTGCAGCTACTGCTCCTGAGACTTGCGCCCTCCTTCTGTTGAGTGAGTTTGTGTAAGTGTGCAAATGAGCTAAGGCGTCACCTTATTTATACTTATTTTTCCAGTGAACTTTTCCCATAGGGCCGACCTATCTTTTCTGGCAAATATAATTTACTTTGACTTTTTCTGGCGGGGCCGACTTCTCTTTATGGGGTTTTCTATTTCTTTATTATAATTCTCCTTGGGCCGACTTCTCTTCTAGGGTTTCCACACATTTGTTTTATGGTTCTCTTACTTCCGGAATATTCTATTCTAAGTACAAAGGTTACACTTGGAGGTTAATACCTCTCGCAACTACCAAAACATCAATAGCCTTTAGGGGGTGCACATCACTCCTCATCCATTCACCAAGAGACATTCACCAAAAGACATTTCACAAGAGAGAAAGACCATAATCACCAAGAGTAGCGAAAATTTCAGCCAAATACTTCTCAGAATGGGAGAGTTATGCTATGAAAAGAGGTTCACGTGACCTCTATTTATTCAAAAACTCTTAACACATAGTTTGTCCACATTCAAAGGGTAAAACATAAGATAAGGGGTTAACAACCCTTATCTTGCCCCTTTAACCAAATAATTCATTTAAAATTCACTTTAACACAATAGAAACCCTAAAAAGAAGATGATGTCACACCTTTAGGGGACATTTTGGCACTTTGAGCAAGTCGTTGGAGAAGAGAATGGAGGTTGTTGGGGCTCCTTGAGCCTCCTCATTAAGTTCCAGGGTCAATCCATGCCTCCTTCGGTCAAAACATGCCAAGTGTCAATGTGCAATCACTCCATCACCATCACCATCAAACCCCCTCAAGCATGACGTAAACCCTCAAAAGATGACGTTTTGCCTCTCCTAGGCAAGTCGTTTGGGTACTAGGGCCTGGATAAGATCCTCCATGATGCCATGTAAGCCTCCAAAGGCATGTCTCTATGATCCGGTGTACGGGCCTACAACATCCAACCTATGGGCTCCTTGCCCCATGGAAGCCCAAGCTAGGCTTGTTCTCCCAAAACTGGCCACCAAGCAAGGAGGAGCAAAACAAAAGGGTATGCCCTCCAAAGATCTCAAGTCAAAGATATCACGACAAGTGTAAACCACATCTAATAAGCAAGGCACCTAAACATGTGCATCGAAACTACCTCATAAATTAAACAAATGCTCAAAAACCCTATACAATCGACCAAATTTAAGTATGGGAGGAGTGTCATAAAGGTCCTATTGGGTAGAACAAAACCCTCAAGTAGGGGATGCTCCCTGTTAAATTAAGGGCTTGATTTCTTATGCGGATTATTTCTTTATTTTCTTCAACACTTTGATTCCAGCTTAATACATTTCAACAATATAGAATCATAACTGAATAGCAATAATCATGTAGATTCGTAAGCATGCACATCAACAACACATATACCTTGGGGAAACCTTGTACAGGGAGAAAATCCCCAACAAACGATATTCCTTTATTGCATTAATAATGTAAGATCACTAACAAATATCCACCATGAATACTCTTCTCTTAAAGAGTTTGCCAAGTTGACTCTGACCTGACTGTGTAACTAAGAGACCTTGTTGATATCTAAACTTCTGTTACACGCTAGCACTGAAGATGTATCTGAGTTGCCTTCAAAGACTGAGATACGCTGCCTCTTATGGACTGATATATCAGCTCTGATATGGGCTTGATTGCTGCCTCTATTTGACTGATACGTGCCTCTGTTTAGCACTGATAAAGCTGCCTTTAATGGACTGATGTGCCTCTGTTTAGCACTGGTATTGCTGCCTCTATAGGACTGATATGTGCCTCTGTTTAGCAATTGTATTGCTGCCTCTATAGGGCTGATATGTGCCTCTGTTTAGCAATTGTATTGCTACCTCTATAGCTTCATCCTTACCCTGCATAACAACTGTAGAGAAGAGAGGGGTCGACCTCTGCTTATAAAGGAGTGAAAAGGAGAAGAGGAGAGGACTCAAATTAGAGACATGAAAGCATGCTTGACATAACTCAGCTTCACACTTTAGTTTGAAAATAGAACTAGACTTGAGACTTCAGTTACAACTCACCCTTGACTTGGCATGCATGCATACTAACTTAGCATGCAATGCATGTCATGCATGCAACATGCAACTAGACATGCAAAAAGTTATCGATCTCTTTGGCTTTCTGTTGCATGCAAGGACTTAGCTAATCTCAGAAAAGATAAATCTGTTCTATTTCAGTTGCATGCATCTCTAAAAGTTAGATCTAATTTTTGTTTAAAGAATTTAATCTCTTTTCTAGATCTAGCCCAAATTTGTCTTAAGTTAGCCTTTAATTTCCTAGTGTTTTGGAGGCTACTGGTAGGTAAACATTTACATGATTTTAAAGTTATAAATCTGCAATCTAAGTTGCTTTCTTTGCTGATTTTATATCAGCCTAAAAGACCCTAAGGAGGTTAGCTATCTAGCTCTCACTACTTAGTTATTTTCTCTTGTTTTAGCATAATTTAACTTAGTATTTTTTTCCGCAAATTTTTCGGTTGCCCAAAGACACTTTTAAAGTGTTTTTGGCCATCCTTTGCATTTAATTGTTTGTTGTTTTATCGTAGAAATAACAGGTTCAAGAGGAGGTTCTGCCAAATTTTTGAAGTTTAGCCCCTTCCAGGACCCTCCCAGTGTTCCTGGGAGCTTTGTATTTCAATTTTGTCATTAGTAAAAAGCATTGTAAGCACTTAATCTCTCAATATAAAGATCAAGTGCCTCAAAAAAGAAGTTAGTTTAGATTTGTAATAAAGTTAGTGAGCCACAAAGCTCGTCCCTCGACATTTCCCTTGCCCTTGGAGGGAAAAATGATGTCTCTTTGCTTTTCTTGTTTTTCTGGGTTGTTTCCCATTGCTCTTGTTTTAGTTAACTTTTTCATGCATAAACAAGCTAAAATTAACTCATCTCATTAAATCAAAGTTTTAAAATCAACTGCAAGTTCTAGGTTTACTTGTTACTAGTTTCATTTTTGTAAAGTTATTGGAATAAACCCCAATTGTTCAAATCTTGTATGCAAGCCCACTGTAACGTCCAAGTGCTTCGGTGACCCAGAAACGATTTGAACAGTGCATGCTAGTATAACTAGGACAATATTTAAGTGGCACTATTCATCTAAGACCTCTACCCTGGGTGGAGTGTGTCAAGTCAAGGGGTAACTTGCCTCGTTGGACTTGGGCACACCCGCTCGGTAAGTTTATAAGATTGGCGAATAACGCACAAGGAGGCCACATTACACTTTGCACACAAAGAGTGGGGACCCCGACTTTAATCCCCACTTCACGGTCTCAAAACTTTTCTAATAATTGCCCAAATCCCTTAATTAAAATACTCAAGATAAAATTAACGCGGCACATTCATCACATCACAATTTATTGTTTTATCTGNACACAAAGAGTGGGGACCCCGACTTTAATCCCCACTTCACGGTCTCAAAACTTTTCTAATAATTGCCCAAATCCCTTAATTAAAATACTCAAGATAAAATTAACGCGGCACATTCATCACATCACAATTTATTGTTTTATCTGACACTGCTCTTTCATGTTTATCTATTGTCATTTTATCTATTAATGAAAAGCTTAACTTTATCTTTATGTGATGATTGATGAATGCTCATGGTTGGTTTCACAGGTGGTATCATTTTTTATTAACTTATGTTGTGTTGATATTATCTTGTGTTTCAAAAATATAAACTCCTAGAAATAAGTGCTTTTGCCTTCTTAGTTTAGAAAAGCCTTAGATTATTTTTCATAGGGACTACCCCCCTTGGCTTCGCTAGGAGTTGGCCTAGACGGAGGAGTTGAGGATCAGATGACAACACCTTGACTCGAAACTTGCCCCCAAGGACACACCAAGTGGATTGAAGGTTTCTTCCACGTTACCCCAAGTGTGTATAAGGACGACAACACTCCCAAGGATGGCCTTTCAAGGTTATGTAGTGGATGATGAGGTGGAAGGGGTTTAGACTTCATAGGTCGATGAGTTTCATGACATACAAGGGCTCGTATTATCTCATTTATGGGTGCCTTTGTAGAGGGTGTGGCACCTTCATTTGCGATGCACTTTTTCCAAGCCCATCTTCTTGCCATTCATTATTTCTTTCATGTTTTGAGGAACAAGTTGAAGGCTACTGTCTTGGCGTGGTGTCTAGATAATGACAGTGTCATTCACAAATACCTCGCGAAAATGAGAAGGTTGGCTCGTGATGAGACCCCCTTTCTCTTAGTTGTGTAACTGAGAGCCATTACCTTGTCTTGGTGATCAGATGATGGTAATGTCATACCACTAGATACCCATAATCATGATAGGCCGGCTCATGATGAGGCCTCCCATCCTCCAACTAACCCCCGAAGCATTCACTATGATTTATTTCTTGTGGATCCCCCATTTCTTATAGAGAAGTGTTTTGTTGCTTTCTCAGGGATCCCTGGGCGAAGCATATGGAAGGTCTATATCTAGGCTTTGATCTTCTTAGCCAACAACAATCCCTCTAGGCCTTCAACCCCTTCTTCCCATGAAATGAGGTACATGCCCTTCTCGGGTCACTAAAGTCAAAGGACCTAGAAGAGGGAAGTATGATGGGAATGTAATGAGCGGAAAGTGGTATGTATGGTCGAGAATGGTACTTATGTGGGTTCCAACACAGTACTTATGTGGTAAATGAGTGGATTGTTGATCCAGCTTTAGTAAAAGTAAAAGCATAGAACATCTAAATAATCAATCTGGTCTTGGTTTTGGCATTGGAACCCTTAGTGGTTCTTACTTTGCAGTGTTTTCAGCAGTATTTTCTTTCAGAGTTCGTAGGATTTAGATCTTAGGTTAGATCTGCCTTTGACTTTTATAGGAGTGGCCCTTACAGTCCCATAGTGTGTTGACACTTTGTACTTAGCAGTTCCATTGACCCATTTGTGGTTGTTTTGTTTTACATTAATAAAATTATCTTATCTTATCTTATCAATCTGAAATGTAGAGATATAGACTTGATATATAATTTTAATATTAGCTCAATAGTAATTTGTTAAAAAGTAATGCTTGTTCACATTTATAGTTTAGGGTGGATGGTTGCTAACCTGGTTATGCTTTCAAATATCTGACCTATTTTTATATTGATGCAAGTTTCCTAATAAAAAATATCTTGTCTTCTCTGGTAAATGCATTTTTTAAGATTTTTATATTACTGAGATTAGTTCATTCTGTGCAATATGTTATGCATATCTTATTTGATGGATGTTATGTATGCAATACGTTATGCATATCTTATTTGATGGATGTTATGTGCAGACAACTTACGGTTTTGACTCATGCATTATGGGGAAAATTGCCTATATAATTCCAAGGCTTGCAGTCGGGTACGCCTTTGTTTGTTTATCTTGAAGTGAATTGGTGATTATGTCCTAAAATATTATTGAATTGGTGTGGAAAATGGTAGTAATATGCATAAAAGGGATGGCAACATAACAAGACTGAATCAGTGCTGCCCTTTGGATTTGTCAAATCCCTTGCTTTGATTGTAGGCAACATTATTATTTGTTTCTCTATTTCATGGTCAGCATTTAAAGGTAACATCAACTGGAGGAAATGCAATTTAATTAATTCCTCTAATGCACAAAGTATTAAGACAATTGGAAAGGACACAACTATAAATAACAATGAGGAGTTCTTTTATTTGTGGTATAAAGTGATGATGATCATCTATAGTCAAGTAAGTTATGATTGATGAACAGACATTTTGAGCTTCCTAAATGAACTTGCTTATAATGAACAACATCTATACATGACTGAAATTGAACATGTCATTATCTGATGCTCTACAGGGTAATTATTCAAGTTCTTTGCAGCTACAGTACCCTTCCACTCTATGTCCTCGTTACTCAGGTGATTTGTGGTCTAATTTGGATGATTTGGTTCCTAAGTTGTAATTTGTTTTCCTAATATTGTTACTACTTTGGAGGGATTACATTTTGGAGTCAAAGTATTCACATGTTGCTCTTTTCTTTTATCACTCAGATGGGTACCTCATTCAAAAGGGAAATTTTGAATGAGCATATTCACGAGGGACTCTCAGTATGGCATCAGAAGGCCAAGGCCAAGGCCAAGGGAAGATCAACCAGCAAACCTAATGATGATGATAATAAAGGGAGCATACAACTACCCAAGATCAATGGTGCATCTCAAGTCTAATCTGAATCAATTCATGATTCTGGAACAACAGAATGTTCAGTGTCCAAAATAGACATACCAAAATCATTGTGAAAAGGATAAAATCAGTATTCTTATTGAATCAGCTGTAAAATGTCAATTATCTTATCAAAAGAGATCAAAATGTTGTGAATTTATCTGCAAGTATTGGAGATTTTCATTTGTGAAAAAGGTTTCTACATTGAAACCTCAGACGTGGTGTGTGCATTATATAAAATATAGGTTGACAAAACATTACCCCTGATTCTGAAATGTGCAGCAGTAATTTCCAATGCACACTTGATGTAAGCAAATTTCGTACCTTGAAGGCCACTCAAGGTATTTTGATATTTTAGAGTTTGCTCTCTCTTAGAGAGGCACAAAGAGAATTTAGTAACGTACTTTGTTAATTTGAAAGCCAGACAAGGTATTTTGAGAATTTTATAGTTTGCCATCTTTGAGAGAGAGGCACTAGTATAATTTTTCTAATGTATAGCAAGAAACCTTAATTTTTATGGAAGGAATATGACTTTATGAAGTGAAACAATAGGGGGGCATCAAAGTTCAGTCTTTTAATAATACAAATGGCTCTTTGTGATCATGTTCTATATATGCTTTGATTTTAAAAGTGTCTTCCAATTAAGGATAATATACTATGTTGCACTATTTTTTGGGATGGGAGAATGGCAGGGACAGGGGGATGCATCCCCAAGACTGCTAGTACACACCCTCAAATTTTTCAGGGGATGGATTAGTGCTAACCTAGTCATTGAATGCACTAGGTCGAGCTACAAATGTGTGTAAATAAAGAAGAAGAAATAGATTAGAGATGATGCTATACAATCTTTCTATGAGAACTTGTTATGGACCATAGAACTATAATATTAGGCTAATGCTATGATAAATACTTTTTTATTCTTTAGAGTGGGTTTTTTCCTCTATTTAGGTTTTTCCTACTACAAAACTTGTGTTCTTGATTGGGATGTTCTATGATTGGAGCTGAATAGATTTAAATGGATTATTATTCACTTTTTATATGTTGTTTACAATGATGAGTAATGTTTTATTTTAATCCCCCCTCCTTAGCTCATATCCTTTGTTTTCCTTGATTGGTGTGTCCTTTCTTTATAAGCATCTCTTTCCACCATGCCTTGAGGAGATTTAATGGTTGGGTAGACAAACAAGTAAACAAGGGAGCAATGGCTAGGGAGAGTTTGTTTTGTCTTGAAGCACAAGAAGCCTCCCACAAATTGACCCTATGGAAACCATAAGGAGCATTCATTGTTGAAGCCTTGTTAATTTTGAAATGGAACAATGACGAAGTAATGTACACAAACTACATTTTGACAATAATAATAATAATAATAAAACATATAATAATCATTAACAACCAAAGGTCATTACCATTCATGATCGTGACCAATCAATGTGTGTGTAGCACCTTTAACTTCATCATTCAATCATTATTCACACACACACACACACATCCTTTTGTTAATTTCATAATAGCAATGATTTTGCTCATTACATTGGTGTTAGAGCCTATTGTAGACTAAAAATCATGGGTTAGTTTTGCCAAATATGTGGGTATTGTTATTGCCCAAACTAGCATCCTTTGTAGAGGTGCTAATGGGGATAAGCACAACATAGGAAACACACCACTGTCACCTTGGCATAGTTTCCCCTTCACTTTAGGTCAGCTCCTTGAAGCCATGAGGGGCATCCCAATCCATGGAAACAAACCTCTACAATACCTCGTGGTAGCTTACTATACAAGTCACTTCCAAATATACACCTTGATATGTGCTTTAGATAGACCAGTGCTAATGGAGTAGATGATATGATCCAGGTGGATATTGGTGGCCACCCACCTATTCCACTTGGACCCCCACCATTGCTTCTTTCAGTTTTTCAGTTTTTGCACAGTTTACTATTTTTAGCAGTTTTTTCAGGTCCTGAACTTCCGGGGCCATTTTGAGGCCCTAAACGATGTT
The DNA here is from genome assembly GCA_010110895.2 of Picea sitchensis. Lineage (NCBI taxonomy): Eukaryota > Viridiplantae > Streptophyta > Pinopsida > Pinales > Pinaceae > Picea > Picea sitchensis. The sequence continues at coordinate 60,413 of SNQJ01S0052669.1, read as the reverse complement.
TTTTTGGGTATGTTGCTCTCGCAAAATAGCATCTAACGATGCTAGTTTGTCTCAAGCGTTGTAAGTCTTAGATAGATCTTTCCAACGAGCTATCATACGCCTAAAACGGAGATCGTATGCAAAAGTTACGACCCCAGGAAGTTGATGCACCAACTTACCCAAACGGGTCCACATGACTTTTGGTGCTTCATCTCCCAGG